>JAJOZX010002834.1:7500-175000 GCA_023014485.1 Bathynomus jamesi | reverse complement strand
CTTTGTGTCATCGGATGTTACTGTGCTGTTTCTGGTTAATGTCAGGATTATGAAGAGTAGCGGCGCTAATTTTGTTTCCTGTGGTACTGAGCTGCGCGGCTCTGATGAAGATATTCCTATAACGACTTGCATCCGAACTGGGGAAAATTGAGGATCAAATAGAATGGCCGCAAAAATAATAATGTAAAATATTGTTGTGATAGAGATGGTTGATCAATGTTGCGAGGGATATTGCATAAAGGGGAGGGTTGGGAAAACCGAGAAAAGTATGGGCGCAAATGCAAATATTGTCGTGGTAGAGACTGCAAGGGGTAATACACAATGTGAGCATTAAATCTACGGAGAGAATATAAAGACACCATTAGTCGTCCAAAGCATGGACCCATAATATAGGTGTTATGATTGGTACACAAACTTATCATAGCTTCCCCAAGTTACACTGACAAACAATCATTAAACTTACGAACCGCTCTTAGTTTTTTGGGGCGGTGCTTGGGGATCGTGCATATAAAAAGAAATATTTTCAGCTGGGAGTCACAGTAATTATTTTCACCAGTGAATAAACATTCCCTCCGCCATGAATCAAGAACTTTATAGTTTACCGGATTTATATAAAGATGGTGACATTGTAGCATTGTCTACAATTAATTTTTTAACGCGGTTGACCGGGATGGATTATTTCCAACGCAAACCGTTGATGATATTTGCAATGACACTCCTTACGATCCGACCCAAGGGACTGCCGTAGAAATGTAAGTGCCTATAATTTTATTTTTTGGAGTCAATTATTCACAAACTTCTGCCAGTCAGAAAGAACACTGTTTTGGATTATTTCATCATATATATGGAGAGTTGTAGTAATTCACCTCATCACATTAAAAATACTTCATCTAGGTATCCGAAATTATAGATTAGTTTGCAATTATGCTAAAATCCTGTTTTGAGTCATTGATTTTTTATAGCAATCTTTTGCATGTTTTTTATATAAATTCAAATGTTATTCGTAATTTTCTCTTAAAGGAACTTCTCTGAGCGGTTCAAAGATATTTTCACATTGTAATACTCTTACTACAGTATATGTATACTCTGTGTATGTTTTTATTAAAAAAGATTCAGTATAAACTAATGAATTATTCATTCTCCTTTAAGGTCCGATGAGGATTTGACACGTGTTATACAATCTTTTCGTTTTGAAGAATCCCATGTCTACGGAGGTAGAAGATTTACCGAGCAATCAGTCCAACGAATGTCACATCATTAACGAAATAATGTAAGTGTTTTTTTTTGTTTCGATCTTTTTTGGGGGGAAGAAGACACAATGTATTTTCATCAATTTATTAAATGAAAGAAATCATGTTTTTAGTAAAATAATCATCTTAAACTACAGAATATACAAACTAACATTATTGGTTACAAATATACATATATATACACGAACAAAACATCATACTATACAACGAGTACGCACAATCGGAAAACGGATTTTTATCTGCCGGCATACCATTTCATCGTTTCGTTGAGTGTGACGCGGGTCGAATAATTTTAAAAAATTTATAAAGCTTTACCGCGTGACATATGCATGAGAAATGAAATGCAGTACATCCCGCATGTATTACTAAAATATCCTTGTAACCGAAATGGGTTCCATACAACTTCGGGGATATACAACTGGTCGAGAAATTTTACAATTACAGGGTCACTCCAGGGTTGAGTCCAGAGTGAATCAAAATAGTACAGGCGGTCCCTATTTTTAAAATAGATTGCAAACCAATGAGTCCCTTCATTACCAATGACATCTGTGTTCACAATAATACTACCGCAATCACGCGTAGTTAGCAAATTCAATGTTTCATTCTTCGCAAACACACCGATAAATTTGGAACGTGTGATTCGTTCACTATTCATTACTCTCTGAAGTGTATTCGCATCCATTTTAAAAATCAGTGATAACGCCCCTAAATCTGTCTACTTCTATTAGGGCTTGTGACGCGAGGTATACTAGTACACTAATAGGCGCGTCTATAGGCTTGGTGAATTCCAACCTGATTGAGATGTTTCCACTCTGCTGTGGACTTAAATGTGTATTTACGCTAGCAGATAAGTCAGGTGTATGTCAAACGGATAAAGGTTAAATTGATTAATGAATTCTTTCTGCGTTACCCCATTCCCAGCTCATCACAATCACCTGCAATATGGGCCAGATTACTATATGCTTGCGCAAAGCGGTAACACAGTATCTGATGAATAGTCCGTATTCAATGTTCCTCCCAACGCAATGCCATTAACGTATAGAGTTATATTTTTAAGGCCGAAATTCTCGAATTTAAAGGCACTCTTTTTATATTTTCCATTCACCGAAGCATGGTTCCGCATTCCAATTAATATCCTTTTAGGAAGATTTCCCACTGCGATGTTTTCTATCTGTTTCGATGCCAACCCTGCTGGCACCGTGTATAGTTTGATTTGTACTCTGTTAATAGGGTATTTTACTGTGGCGTTTAGTAAATTTTTCTCAATTTCTAGTTGTTTTGGTGAACTTAATTTCACTCGCCGTACGCGGAGGTATGTCTCCATAAGGTGAACCACAACGGGTTTTGCTCCCTCTTCTTGATCAGCATCCAGATTTAAGCAGATCTCAGGATTCGTGCGGGTGAGCTTTATTTTCATATCCACCCCATTCACAAGCAAATTCTCCTGGAATGTGAAATCTGTATGCAGGCGTCCAAAACACTCGTATATCTTGTTTAGAATTTTTAAATTTGTCCTTCATACTACTTTCGTCTTTAGTTTGATAATATCCATCGGCACTTAAAAAGGTAGCCTTCGCTTCCTTGGAAAAGTTGAGGACATTTTCCAGATAGGCTCGTAGGTAGTACCTCGTGCCTGCCGATATGTTGACCTGATTTAAATATACGTCACACTGGTTGAATATGGAGTGCAGAAAGTTTGTCAGGGTATACAGCATATTTGTCATCGCAGTCCGTTCCATCAGAATTGGCTATACGGAGTTTAGCGTACATGTGCACACAGCTTGGATCAAAAAAGTAAGGGCCCGAGCTGGGTATCACGAATTCTATAGGGGCACTCGGGGAACTAATTGTGTTTAAAGAGTTAAGTGTAATAAAGTCACTGTGTTCAATAGAAACTTGAGTTGGGGGCATGTCAAAGAGGGACAGCAACGATTTACAGCATTGTGAACTACACGGATGGATGAAGCGTGCCATGACGAGTTAGAAATAGTACCTCCTCTCTCGACAAGTAGTAAACAAACTATGATTCATGAGATCAATGTCCTTAGCTTATATCAGTCACAAAAAATGGTCACCCATAGTTTTCATTCGCTTAGAACACTTCTTTTTTTATATCCTTTTACGTTTAATGCCACGTGGTGGTAATCCCTTCTTCCGGACAGTCCTCTTCTTCTTCCCGCCACCACGCATTTTTCTCTTTGCATCTTTGACGATTTTGTCCCGTGTACGTTTTAAATGTTTTTTAGAGCTTCTTTAGGTTTAGCCCCAGCCAATATGTCTTCTGCCGTGTTAAGACCTGATTGTAGCGCTTCCCTTCCGAGGTATCTGGCACCCCTCTTCAGCAAAGAAACAGCCGTACGTAGTATGGTTGAAAAAATGGACCCAAGTCCACTACCACGCTGGTATCTCACCCCTCGATAGACGGTGAAAGGCTTTCTGTCCATTATAACTCAGTGCGTCGAAAGTGCAGCTTCAGTGTTAAGCTCCCGTTACCGAATGAGAAATTTTTACCCTCAATCGTTCTTATATATATTGAGATATTGGTTATTAGATAGTTGCGACGTTCATATAATGGGGTCTGTTATATGTAATACTCAAACTCCTTCCTATATGGTTGAGAATGTGAGCAATGCGCAGCAGGCGTGCCTGGGTATCCCCAACAAACTGGTGCTCCACTATATTACTGTAAATATAGCACATGTCTGGGGGTTTATAGCCATCAACCATTTTCTCCAGTTTCAACTGATACATTAGGCTGGACAAGTCGTGTTGTGCCTCGTGAAATGTATCTCTTTGGATGACTGATCAACATCGTCCGTCGGTCATAATTTTAAACACTCTTTGGTCTTTAATATTTCGGTTAGCCTGCGATTTTAGGGCCATAGTGCATGCATGGGGATCATTGTTTACGATTTCGTATACTAAATCGCCCGTAAGATTTGAGCTTTTTAAACTTACGTTTAAGTCTCTCACAACATCCTCGGCCTCACCATAGTGACCTGGACCTAGTGTTATTTCTGTACTGTAATACTGTGCATCCCCAGTCTGGGAGGTACGCATGGTTTCATCCCGAGTTACCCCGGCATTTTCACACTCTTTACAGTCTATAAGAATCGTAAAAATGGTATCTTTATAATCAATATTTAAAAAGAGGGTGTCCAGCTGAATTTCACATATCCCCACCTCATACGAATCACGACCCAATTCAATAGGTCCATGGAGCTCTGTTACAAAGTTGGTTAGTGTGTTGTTTGGGTGTACAGACAGGGACGAGGAGGACGGGAGTGTGACGTAGAAATGGTTAGGAGCCATGTTGCAATTTAGGGCATATCATACTTTTCCGAGTCAAAATTTCACTCTGGCTAATATGTATTTTTATGTAAAATTTAATTCTAAGAGGGGTTTCTTTTCTGCAACTTTTCCCAAACATCGCGTTATCATGTTCAAAATTGCTGTTTTCTGTTCTATGTTGAAATATCGAATATTCAATTGAACACAACTTCATATTTTTAACCCTTTGTCGTAATTAGTTGCCATTTAGACACATTAACTTTGCTTAACTCTTACACAGGTTTAATACATACATACGTAACAAAAAAAATCTACTCCATTTGAATCTTTGTAACCATTTGGACGCAGAAGGCGAAGTTCAACATTCTCTCAATAGATGGCTCTGAGCAATTACGCCGGTTATAATTGTGAAGTAGAAGTGAGTGGACGCCATTTTTTTCGGTAAGTGTTTTTTGTAATTTTCCTAAATTTAATCACCATTATTATATTTGTTTTGACTATAATTTCATTCTACAGGGTGTCCCATAAGTCCGGCATCATAGGAGAAATTCATATTTTTCTATTTCTACAACCATAATTCATATTTTTCTCTTTCTACAGGCCATAATGTCTGTGAGCAAGGAAGAACGAATCCAGATAATTCTACTCATAGGAAATCGGAGTCAAAGAGAGCCGCTGCTGAATTTAACAGACTGCATCAAGACACACAACTCTGTGTTATTGGCTCGCGGTCTGGATGCAGTCTGTTAAATTCAGCAGCGGCCTCTCTTTGACTCCGATTTCCTTGAGTAGAATTATCTGGATTCGTTCTTCCTTGCTCACAGACATTATGGCCTGTAGAAAGAGAAAAATATGAATTATGGTTTGTAGAAATAGAAAAATATGAATTTCTCCTATGATGCCGGACTTATGGGACACCCTGTAGAAGTATTAAGGAAGCGCCCTGTTTACTTTGTTTAAGTAATATTTTTAATAACTGTGAAGAAAAGAATATTTAAAGTTCATTTCGAAATGGGCACAAAGTTTTCATAGGGTAAATTTCTGTCTATGATAACACGTGTGTCCAATTGGATACATGAAATGAATTTTTCATTACGATTGTTTTTATGTACTGTTATATATATATATTAGGATGGTCCAAAATGGAAGTATTTTAAATTCTTCCTCCCAGGGTTCCATTAGGTTCCTTTTCCCAAAACACTTCTCTGAGCAAAATTTGGGTTCAATCGGTTAATATTTAGAGGTGGCTCAACTACCCCCAGAAGTCCACATTCATGGCTTCTGGGTCCCCCCCCATATATATGGGTATTATCCGCTTGTTGGCGGGGGTATCATGGCTGACCAGGCCACTCATTGTTGCCCAGCTAAGATTGTGGACTTGTTAGAATCAGGAAACCCCTTTCGGTGCTCATCCACCACACTTAAGAGAAACTGGAGTTGATCTTCTCCTTTCGTCAGAGTTCCGCTGAAGGTCTGAATGAGAGCTACTGCCCTTTCAGCATGATCATTAACTACTTTGATGTTTCCTATGATTCTTTTAGCTTCTTGGAAGTTTTCATTCTCCTCCCAGGTGCTGGGGTCATCATCAAGAAAACTAATATTGATCGGTAGGGCCTTAAGAAGCTTTAATGAGTTCTTTGTGGCAAGAGTTTCTAATTTCAGTGTTGCTTTGCATTCCTTGAGTCTTCTTCTCTTTGAGAAGTCTAATGACCCCTCCTTTTCCCTCATACACTGGACCATGATTCCCTTGGTGTCTGGTGCAACAGTTTGATCGAAGAGAGCAAGGGCCACCAGCTCTTCTGATAAGTACCATATGTGGTTTTCAAATTTCTTGAGAGCTGCTTTGGCCACTTTCTGGTCATGATAGTCCTTTAACTTTTGGATAAGATCCAGATCATTCTTCGGAGCTTGTGATGGAATAGGAGCAGTGATCCAGCTTTTTAAGTAGATTAGGACTCCAAAAAGGGTAAGGGTTTTCAGGTCCTTCTTCTCTCGAAGAGTCAGGGTGATTTGATTTCGAAAAAGCCACATTTTGATGGCATAGATAACTTTAGCCATCCACCTTGCATAGTGCGTGCCAGCAGGACGTTTGAATGTGTAACTTTCAATTTTTCACCAAGAAAGATCAAAGAAAGTTCCAAAAACTCTTTATAGTCATCTCGAAAATTTTCAGTGGCCAGATGTTCTTTGGCAAAGGCAATTATTTCATTTCAAAAAGGATCAACTTGTTCCTTCATCTCATCATCATCCTGTGATGTAGAGAAGGTTTTTAAATCAATGTAGTCCCACATAGATTGGAACCTTTTGAACAAAGTGGCTCAGGGGCAGAAGATGAACCATGGACTGCTTCAAACACTCCTCCATACATGACTTCCATGCAATGATGCCACAGGCAAAATAGAAGAGTGGTCGACCAAGTTTCTGTTCCAGAAGAACGCATGCTCCCCTGTTTGTTCCTGTATTTGATGCTGTAGTATCTGATAACATTCCGATTATTGACTTATCTATGTTCCATTCGGAAAGAAGATTATACACTGCAGCTGATTGAGCTTCCCCTGTTCCACTTGGTAGTTTGGGAACACCAAGCAGTTTTGAATCACCTGATTCAACTGAAGAGACAAGGACTGGGAGTCTGTCTACCTTTTCATTCTTGGCAAGTAGATTAGGGATCAACTTCCCATCCCAGTGGACAATCGAAATACTTGGACTAAAGCTAGCTTTAATGGCATGGGTTATTTGCCTTCGATGCCTCTCTCGGTGCCTTTTGATTGAAGAACGAAAGATGTTCACCTCTGAAAGATCTTGACCAAGGCTAGATGCAGTTTCAGCTAATACAAAGGTGGCCCTCCTGTCACTGATGCCAGTCCTGTCCAGAGCAGCAGCCATTCAGGAGATATGATATTCTTTGCTGCCTTTTTCTTTGGTGGAGTTGGTCCGCTGGTAGATGGGGGATTAATAAGGTAATCTTCATCTTCTCTTTCTGACTCACATAAAGACTCAGAAGAAGAACTTCCCTGATCTAGCATAACTTCCTGTGAAGCAGCATATTTTTCTTCTTCAGCTTTCCGCTTCCTATTTACCAATTTCATTTGCTTCTCAGCAGCTCTCTTTTCTGCCTTGTCAGTCACCATATCTGCAGAGACCATTGATCCCACTCGTCCCGCTTTCCTTTGTTGGATCAAGAACTGCCGGTCTTCTTCATTTTTGATTAAGGTAAAGGCATCAGCATGGGCGACATCAAATAGGTTCTCCATTTCTTCCTGAAAGGTTCTCTTTTTCTAACTGAGAGTTGCTTTTCCTCCCAGCATTCTTCTTAATCGCTTTCCACTCCAAGTGTAGAGCCTGAATTTTGTGAAGAATGTGGTCTTTCCTTTGAGTAGGGATTCGGGCTCTCTCCCAGAAGAGACGCAATTCTTCAAAAACAGCTTCTGAACTAGGTTTGATCTCCTTCTTCAAGACTTGATGATGGTGGAGGAACATGCGGAAGACCTGGCCACGGGAAGGCAGCTTGGCTCCAGTGATTGTTTCCTCTGACTTTTTCATTAAGTAAAATGTACGTTTATTTGACATTGCAAAACCTGTAAATTTAATAAATCTATCTGAAAGAAAACTAATCATTAGTTAATGTATCTGTAAATAATGTTTCTTTTAATTATTCACTCTATTAATAAAGGGCATAATGGTATACAAAAAACAGCTTTGAGCCACCCCTAAACGTTATTCGATTTGCCTTAAATTTTACATGAAATATGTTTTAGCTAAAAGGAACCAGATTATAGCCTGGGAGGAAAGAAAATTGAACTTCGATTTTTTACCCCATTCTGTGGACCACCCTAATATATATATATATATATATATATATATATATATATATATATTATAGAGAGAGAGAGAGAGAGAGAGAGAGAGAGAGAGAGAGAGAGAGAGAGAGAGAGAGAGAGAGAGAGAGTACTAACTACCACCCATTAATTACCTTATTAGACCTTTGTTGACTAATGGACATAAATTATTTCATTTAGAAATGTTCTTACAAAAAAAGGATTGTTAAAAATGCTTATATATACCTCCTATGCATATTTCAAGTAAAAAATGAACCTACGCTAAAATTAAATGGTACTGAATGACAAAGGGTTAAGCTTATGTTACACCATTATTACGAATTTTAAATTAAATTTGCAATGCCAAATTCAGTTTTCTAGTATTACCAAAATAAATATTCATTACCAAATTTAGGTTAATTTAGTAATTAAAAATGCCAATTGGCAACGCTGATTATAACCAAAAATTATATTTCTTGTCTATATTTATGGCGAAAGAACACTAAACATACTGATATGAATTTGTTAAAGATTGGACAAGAGCGAGAATAAGCACCGACTGGACGTGATGGCCGAATCTTCCCCCAAAACCAGGAAAATGTCAGGTTCAAAGCTTTCGGATGTTGTGGGCCCGGGGAAGGAGTTCATTCCCAGCGAGGTGCCGACTTGGAGAGCCGTTCTTCAGAGAGAGATTCGTCTGCAGGAGGAAAAGTTCCTTATTATGACATCCAAAGGTCTAAATACCCTATCCGAGAGATGACTGACGAGCTGGCTTCACTCGTGATGACTCAGCGGAGGAAGTCGAATGTAAAGTTCTCCCCGCCTGTGACAGTCACGGAAAAATCGCTCTCATATAAGATCTTGTTGAAATCGAAGGAGATGACAGACGTTGTGAACGGGAGAGTTAAGTCTGCTACCCAGGAGAAGAGGATGGCTGATCTGGATAAACTCTGTGAAGTCTGCGTTTGCAAGCATCAGATCTTCTTGTGCGGCTCAGAGGGGAGTGGATGCTCAGGATGCTTCCTCAAGGCCCATATGAACTGTAACTGTCCTTTGGAGGTGAAGATTCCTAAATTGGACCTTCAGTGGCTGTACTATCAGAGAGTGAAGACTTCCGAAGCTTCAGGAATCCAGATGTCTTCTGTAGACTTTGAAAACAGCAGGAGACAGATCAAAGCAGCGAAGAGGAAGGAGGCTGAAGAAGCTTCTGCTGTGAAGAGGAAGAAGAAAGAGGAGGCTACTAATGAGGAGCTTCTCATGAAAGACTTTGAGGAGGACGAAGAGCCAAACTTGGAAGAAGCTGCAAAAGAAGCCTCTGGCAATGCTGAGGCTACTGAAGCTCCTATGGACGTTCCCGCTGAAGTACCTGCCGAAACTCCAACTTCTGCAGAGGTCAGAGGAGGAGAAGATCTCTGGGATATTCTTTGATGGCAAGCAGGATAGGAACACAAAGGTGTTGAAATATGACGAAGTGACAGGGAGATTTCATCTTGGCAAAGTGATCGAGGAGCATTACACTATCACGTGGGAGCCTCAAGGAAAGTACCTCTTCCATTTCACTCCGAGGAACCTGAGGAAGGAGAAAAGCCTGCTCATAAGATCGCTCAGGGCCTGCATGAGTGGCTTCTGGATCACGGAGCTGACGAGAGCCTTGTAATGATTGGAGGAGACTCTACCAACACCAACACGGGGTGGTCTGGAGGCGCCATAGCCCTATTGGAGAAGATGCTGGGTCGCAAGTGCCACTGGATGATCTGTCAGTTCCATGTGAACGAGCCCCCCCTGAGGTACTTAATCATCAAGCTGGACGGCCCTGTAACTCCCCGGTCAGGCTTCAGTGGGCCTATTGGAAAACTTCTTGAGAAAGTGAATGAACTTGAGGTCAACTTCAACTTCAAACCAGTGGAAGGAACTGAAGATATCATAGAGCTGCCAGTAGAGATAGTCAAATCTCTCTCCACAGACCAGCACAACTGCTATCTTCTGATCAAAGCCATCAAGTCTGGAAGTCTCAGTCCACAGTTGGCTGGTCTCAAGTGCGGACCTCTGAACCAATCCAGGTGGCTCACTACTGCACAGGCCATCTTGCTGTTGTGGATGAGGGAGCACGGACTGAAGGGGGAGGTGTTGAGGAGGCTCGAGGTCCTCGTGAAGTTCTGCCTTAACTTCTACTTCAAAATGTACTACGACATCAAAGTGAATCACCACCTCAAATTTGGTACGTTTCTTCAAGCCTGAGGCTGCTGAGGAACTGGACTACCGAGGTCAGGAACATCATCTGCTGCAGTGATAAGAGGAGCTTACCACGCACATCCTGAGAACATCCTGGCTTCATTCCTGTGCAGTGAGGATGAGCATCAGAGAGCTTTTGCTGTGAGCCAGATAGAGAAGATCAGAGAAGGAAGAGACTTTGGTGATACGACAGTGAGGCCCCATAAAAATTCCAAAGTCAATCTGCAAGCCACTTCACCTGAGGATCTCATCAACTGGGAATCAGAGAATATTTACGAGCCTATTTTCACCTGCAAGATGACTTTGACTGAGCTCGAGGATCTCAGGAAAACTCCACTCAAAGTGGACGCTTTCTCTGTTCATACTCAGTCCTGCGAGAGAGCTGTACAGGAAGTCTCAACTGCTTCCCAAGCTGTGTCCGGTCACGAGAGGAGAGATGGGTGGGTGAGAGCCAGGATAGACTATCGAGAAGTGCTCCCAGTGTTCAGATCGAAGCAGGACATACTTAAGAGCTTTTCAGGTTCGAGTGGCTGATGAAGAGGCTGGAGCCATCGTTAATGCTCACGTGGAGGTGGCAAGTCTTCCGCTACTCGATCAGAGTAGAGCTGGTGAGCCGCGCCTATTCTTTGAAGAAAAACTTAAAATTCTTAAGTTTTACGTGAAATCTAAACATTTTTTCAGCACCCAGAGGTGTTGAAACACGCAAGAAAGCAAGGATGCGGTCAGAAAAGCAGCGTTTAGACTAAATCATATGCAGAACTGCTGCGCGCTTTGGTTTGGGTGCCCTGAGGCTGCGTTAGGCAGCCTTCAAATCAGAAAATCGCGATTTTGACCATGAAAATGAGATTTTTCGGAAAAGTTGCAAATAATAAACCCATCTTAGAATTAATTTTTACATAGGAATACATATTAGCCACTTTGCTTTTCCAAAATTTCAACCCTGAACCCAGAGTATGATATGCCCTAATGTTGCATATTATTTAAGCTTCATTATTGCATCAGCTTTTATATAGGTGTTGAAGCTTTCTGGGTATTCTAGCCATTTCACTAGGTACATTTTTCTCTTTCCTGAACCTTTGCTTCCTAAAATTTTCTCAATTTTAAACACATTTTTTCCTAAATTAAATGCCACTTTCTGCAAGTTCTCGAGGTAAAAGCCTCCTGCGATTTCTTCCCCATTCAAATCTTCAACGTAATACATAGCCCTAACTTTAAAAATCTTACGTGTCCATCCTTGCTCAAATCCCTTCGCGAATTTATTTCCCGAACGCGACAGCCTTACATAATCATTGATTTTAAAACACGCAGAGTGTGGTGGTGGTCCATCTCTTCTCACCTCTGGGCGCGTACCTCTTTCTAAAACCTCGTTAGGTGTTGTCCCAATCGTGCGATGGTGTGAGCGGTTGTAGGATGAGGCCAATGATTCCAGAATGTCTAGAAATCTGTATGTGTTTTTATGTGTAAAATAACGGTGCATGCGTTCCTTTATGGTACGTTGAACTCTTTCAGCTAAAGATGACTTATGTATAGAATTGGTTGTGTAATAGCTGATATTAAACTCTGTCAACATGTTCTGAAAAGCACGGCCTATAAATTCCTTCCCCATATCCGTACAAAAATAGCCAGGAACCCTGTTTTCTTTCAACATCAGCGTTTTGGTGGCTTTAGCAACTGTTTCAGGTGATTTATTTTTCAGAGGAATTAGCCATAGATATCTAGAGAATACATCTATTATGAATAGAATGTAGCGGTAACCATCGTTATACACAGAATATCTTTGCATATCTGTTAAATCTGCTTGCCAAATAGAGTCAATCGAAGCAGCTGTTGTCTTGGCTGTTTTAAACTTTTTCTCACAGGCTTATGAAGTGTATAAGCGTCCTGCTCCCGCAAAAATCTCTCAACATCTTTTTTTCCTACTCCGTAAACACTTCTGTACAATCTATCTACGCTTCCGTAGGAGGCTGGGTTAGAAATGTCATAAAAACGTCTTCTTAATATGTTAGCCATTTCCATATTTTAGAGGCACGTGGGTAGGGTTGACCGTTGTTTAACCTCTTCTTTCTCCTCTTCAGAGGTGTTACCTCCGGGGCTGATGGCGTCTTCAATTGTGTCACGTGCGACGCATGTTCCAAGTCTTTTAACCTGTTCAGATTTCCTATCATTGTTTTGTTGACATTTATTTGTTGTAGTCTTGCTTTAATATGCTTCCATCCTGATGGTGGGGTCCTATCCCACTTTCTCACCAGATCATGGACGATGTCTACGATATTCGATCCCTGTACCTTTGCTCCTTCCACAATGATCTCACCTGTATCGGTCCACTGTATGGCGGGGTCCTCATTCAATAGATTATAAAGACTTAAACCTTTATTCCTCAATGTATGTGGGAGGGTGCTCTTTAATACATGTTCGATATGTTGTGTGGCCGGTCCATTAATCTTTGGTTGGTCAGCTCTATCGTCGGACACAGATCCTATGTCACCGTGTCCATCGTTCCCGGTGCTGTGCCTAATAACCACGGGAATCTCTGTCGGGTTCTTATAATTTTCGTACTCGTGAAGAAATTTCTGCAGAGCTTCTTGGTATAAGATTCTTTTCTCATCAGGTGTTTTTTCACTGTTTAATAGGGCTAGCAATTCGCTTTCCATTCTTTTAAGCCTGCTTTTACGGGGATCTAGCTCCGTGTCTGGAAGCTTTGAACTTTGCAGTGAAGCATACACCTCGTGTGGAATCACTACCACTTTCTTCATTATATTAATCTGGTCAGTAAAGGACCCAAAACTGAAAATAAGATTGGGAGGAATGACCCTCCTTTTTGTACAATAATTCGTTTTTTCTTCCCTACAGTTTGACTTTTACGAGCGAGTGCACGTATTATGTTCTTGTAACAGCGTAGGCGAACCTTCTGAGGTGGATTCATTGATACATTGCAATTTATAACGTTAAGACAGATTTCACAGATGCACTTTAAAAAGTCCGAGTCGATATTTTTAATAAACATCTGCTACATTTCCCGGGACAGTCGATGATAGATTTTTATTAATTCATGGTATTTCTTTAGCCTCTTTGTCATTCTGGAATATACACCGTTTCAGGTTCGTTTGGAAATATATTCGTTCTTAGAAGCACCCTAAATGTGTTTCGCGGATGAAGGTCACAGAGCATATATCCGTAACGCGGGTTTATAGCTTCTTTATAAACTTACACAAACTCCTTACACTGATTCGGGAACATTGATTGGCTAATACCCCAATTTGTGATACATCTCTACGTTGCGCGAATAAGACTAGATATTGTGTATTTAACGACACATCGCGCATGTATCTATTTTTGAAAAATAGATTCTGATTGATGAGGAAGACGCTTATGTTAAGATGGTGGGAAAATACTGTAAATGTCTCGGCAAACGTTTTATCCATCTCTAACATGAGATCGTCAATTACAGTGACTGTATGTTCATTTCCCTTTAACGAATTAACATCATATACACCTTTTGGAAGAAAATATCATCTTGGTACTCGTTGAACACTGATTGATACGTTGAATAGCACCATATAACTTTATGCACAAATTTTGAGAACATCTCTCCCTTTTCTTTAATGATTTTAAGCATAAACACAGTTTTACCACATTCTGTAGGACCAGATATAATACATGTGGATGGGCTCGTGAACCAGAATTTTTCTACGGAATCCATTTCTAATACATCACACTCCTAAGTGGGTCATTTACAAAATATAATAAATATTTATTTAAGTGTTGACCTTTATATTCTACAGTCTTGCTTTTTGCTTCTCCCACAGAACCGCCATGATCTTTGATGAGTCTATTGTTAACTTATTTATTACACGTATTTGTAAATATATATACCTTGAATATTTCGTTTATTAAATAAATCGTGTCTCAATTAGCGTTTCACTTTCTCCTTTGTGTGTGTGTGTGTGTGTGGCGCAGTAGAAAATTCTAAGCTCTGCCCAGCGTGTGTACAGGAGAAAGTTCTAAGCTCCACCCACCCGTATGATTGATCACGAGACTTCTGCTACTACCTGGGCTCCCCTGCGTGCTCAGTTGATCGCAATAAGCCCTGGACCTCAGACGTGTATTCTCCCGCGTAGACAGAAAACAGTAATGGCTACCTTTAATATTGCGTGTTCGACGTTTATGAAGTGGTATTCTGCAAAGTGTTACGATGTGGTGGATACTGAAAAACTCCCTATTCCACTCTCCTTTGATACTTTTAAGGCTACATTGAATCGTGCGAAGGAGCAAGAGGTATAAATACTCTACAGCTATTCTGGTGAGAGCATTGTATGATTTCGTAATACAAGTGATGTCTTGAACTATGTTGTAGGACTAAACTTTATAAAAGTTTATATATACTGTGAAGTAAAAGAAACAACACGTGCAGAAGAGAAGCAACGGATATGGATAGTGAGTCTTGTTGATGAGTGGTGTAACAAGCGACATTATGTCATGTTGCATCATACCGATTACTCGTACCCTGCGACTGAGAATGTAAATCTTGTCATCATGGAGAATCTTAAGTATTTTTATCACCATATTAATATATAGCATGACGAGGTTTGTAGTGAGGTTGTGGCTAATGCCCTGTGTGAGTTTTTAACAGACTTTAGAGACGAGTATCCTTGTTAAACAAAAAGGAAAAATATGGGCATATGTTCCTCTCAAATAGTGCACCGGATTGTGGAGATATTTAGTTTGTGGAAATGAAGGTCTGGTGAGTGATAACTGATAAAACATTAAAACCAATATAAAATGTGTTTAGTTCGTGAAAATCCCCCTATGCCAAAATGTCTGATGCGTATTCTGGGGAGTGGGAATGATAAAGCATTAAAACCTTATTACTTCATGGATCGGAAAATTTCTCAAAACATCTACCCAATATAATGGAATACAACTATTCGAACAGCGCCGTACACGTTTCATTAGCTTATGGTGTGACTCACTCCTCCCGTTGAGCCGATCCGTTGCATGTAGCTCATAGTCATCTCAGAGCTTGAGCCGACTGGACGCGCGCTCTTCGAATACGATGGAACTTCCTTTGAGCAGCATTCTCAATGCCGTGTACGATGTGTCCGTGACGAAGTCGTTGCGCGTGTTCAGGCGTAAATCCGGTGCCGTTAACTATGTACTGGAAACGGGATGTAGAAAAATAAACAAACGGAATGTTGTTTATTTAAGTATCGAGATGAATAGAATCTTCGTGATAGTTGAGAAGTGGAGTGAGGATCGTTATAAAATTCCTACAGGTGTAGGTACAAGAAGAGAGCAGATTAGTGACATCCCCTCATATGCCGTTGTTTGTACGTTGTGTATAAATAACGATCGGCCAGGCATTGATATACGGCTGATGTGGAAGAATGCTTCTGATAATAACGCTCTTGTCCCTACGCGAAACCGTTTCATCCTCGACAGAATATTTGAAATCGTCGGATTCCTCAAGCTGAAGCCTATATTAGACGCGCGTGTTATGGATATGCTTTATTTTGATACGGTTCTTGAATACGCATACACCGCTCTGCTCGATGGGTTTACCGAGTGTAGGACTGAACAAGGTGAGAATGGTCTAGAGCTGGATACTTATTTAAAAAATTTACTCTTTGAAATATCATGAACTTTGGTACAAAGCACTTGAGCGGTACAGGGCTGAGCTCACCTCCACCGTTCACCCTGAAGAACTATTTCTTTATATAATGAGCAGCTGTCGTAACGATTTAGAAGATTATTTCAACTGCCGCTATGCAGTGTGAAGATGAGTTCACGATTGAAAAGCTCGGGTCGGTAGAAATAAACCCTCGATTGGAAAGGCGTGTTTATAAACTTGTATCTAATAATGATGTTGTGGCTAACGATGAATTCTTTGTGCGTGCTTTTGATTGTATTCTAACCGTATTTAAAGGTAACTTGCCAACCGGATGTAAAGTGGACACAAAAATAGTATTGAATGATATGAAGGCCATTTATATAGAGTACAGATTTCCGTATACCTTGAGCGGTGAAATAATACTAAACCGCGTATACTGCGTAATGCAAACCAATAACGATGTGATTGTAGACTCGATTACATGTGAGTTTAGTGTATTGCGCTGTAAAACAAAGTGAATGTATTTATTTTCAACATATTTAACATAATTGTGTATATATATATTTCTCCTGTATTTTTCCTGTATTTTTTATTTTGTGCAGTAGAAGATAAAGTGTATGTATTTCTTTTCAATATATTTAATTATTTAACATAATTGTGTGTATATAATATTTCTCCTGTACTGTTGTATTGATGGCTATACGTTTTGTATTTCTTATTTTTGGATTTTATGCAGTAGAGATAAAGTGTATGTATTTATTTTCAATATATTTAACATAATTGTGTATATATTTCTCCTGTACTGCTATATTGATGGTTATACGTTTTGTATTTCTTATTTTTTATTTTTTCGATTTTATGCCGTAGAAGATAAAGTGTATGTATTTATTTTCGATATATTTAATTATTTAATATAATTGTGTGTATGTATGTATATATATTTCTCCTGTACTGTTATATTGATGGTTATATTTTTTATTTTTTGATTATATACATATTCCTCGTTCATATTTCTTATACTATTATTATTTTTAATTTTTTTTATCATTCCAATGTATATTTATTTTCTATATATTAACAATATTTCGTCTAAATAAACAGAATGATGTAATGGTATTTTATTTAATCCTTTTGGTTGTAAACGATATTTAATTATACCAAATGGTTGGTTACACCTTCTAAACCGACTGACGGATTTCTAAGTCAACCGTCAAGAATATATGCTTTAATTAAATAAATAGCACAATCTGGCAACTCAACCTGAACAAGCCATTTACAACTTCTAAGTCAACAGTCAATAATATATGATTTAATTAAAAAAATAGCACAACCTTGCAACTCAACCTGTACAAGCTATTTACGCCTTCTAAGCCAACTGGCGGATGAGCCAACTGGCTGATTTACAACTAATAAAACAGCGGTCGCTCGGCTGGTCTTAATAACTCCGCCTCCAAGTTTCATAACCCCTTGTTGCACCTGCAACATTCCCCTCTCCCCCTTGGCAACATTGAACTGTTGCATAACCCACTCCCACCTTCACTGCATACTCCTCCCTTCATTGCATACCCCCACCCCACTTTTCAACATTGATCATTATCTCTGCAACATTCTTGCACTCGTCCATTTTGCGCCCGGTCAACCGCGTTAAAAAGATTAATTGTAGACAATGCTACAATGTCACCTTCTTTATATAAATCCGGTAAACTATAAAGTTCTTGATTCATGGCGGAGGGAATGTTTATTCACTGGTGAAAATAATTACTGTGACTCCCAGCTGAAAATATTTCCTTTTATATGCACGATCCCCAAGCACCGCCCCAAAAGACTAAGAGCGGTTCGTAAGTTTAATGATTGGTTGTCAGTGTAACTGGGCGAGGCTATAAGTTTGTGTACCAATCGAAACACCTATATTATGGGTCCATGCTTTGGACGACTAATGGTGTCTTTATATTCTCTCCGTAGATTTAATGCTCACATTGTGTATTACCCCTTGCAGTCTCTACCACGACAATATTTGCATTTGCGCCCATACTTTTCTCGGTTTCCCCAACCCTCCCCTTTATGCAATATCCCTCGCAACATTGATAAACCATCTCTATCACAACAATATTTTACATTATTATTTTTGCGGCCATACTATTTGATCCTCAATTTTTCCCAGTTCGGATGCAAGTCGTTATAGGAATATCTTCATCAGAGCCGCGCAGCTCAGTACCACAAGAAACAAAATTAACGCCGCTACTCTTCATAATCCTGACATTAACCAGAAACAGCACAGTAACATCCGATGACACAAAGATCATTAGAAAATAAGAAATCTAGAAGATTCTGCAAACAGAATGTGCATTATTATGTTTTGCTGTCATACTATTCTCAGCCTTCCCTAGATTCCTGACTTGTGGATTTGGTTATATATATATATATATATATATAATAATATATATATATATATTATATATATGTGTGTGTGTGTGTGTGTGTGTGTGTGTTAATTGCCTTTTACAGTCTCTGCCACGATGGTTTCAAATATTTGCAAAATATATGTTTGCGGTCATACTATTCGACCTTCAACTTTGATTAGTGTATTCGGCTTGACTTTTTACTTCTCGCGTAGGAGTGTGATTAATTAGTATTTAGTTCGTGAATGTCTGCTTGGGTTGGCAGATAAATGGGCGCCCTAGGTATCCTAGTGGTTAAGACGCTGGGGTGCTGGTTGAGAGATCGGGCGATGACATTGTTCTGAAAATTAATGCTATGAATATTATATCCATATAGAATAAACAAAACTTTCTTTCTGTGTGTGTGTGTGTGTGTGTGTGTGTGTGGTGTGTGTGGTGTGTGTTAATTTTGAAAATATGTATAATAATAATAATAATAATAATAATATATCTTTCCATTTTTTTTGTATTGATTTCAATAACAGAGACAATAACTATGAAGATGATACCATGCAAATTACACGTAAAGAAAAATAAGATAAAAAAAACGAAGTTAATAAAATATAAAAAATATTATATACGGGCAAATGATCGCATGGAGAGAGAAGAGACGGATGCGAGTGTTTTAGTGAAAGTTTGCCTACCACATTCCAATGTGTCCAGTTTGCGGTCAGCCTCTGCGACCTTTAAAAAAGCTTCGGGCTAAATATGGGTGAACCTTATCCGCTCCTGTCTCCATTCCTTCTCGTCTCAACATAATGTGAAAATAAACGATATTGTATGAGAATAATTGTTTATTACGAAATTTAATATACATTTAAGTATATCTTCGCAAATTATTAATCCTGTTTTCATATGGAAATTTAATATAAATGTATGTGTGTGTATATAAATTTCACAAATCGATAGAATTAATAAAATGAGCGAAAAAAATGTAAGAAGTTGAGAAGACATCTTGTTTATATATATATATATATATATATATATATATATATATATATAGAGGAATGACGAAAGTAAATAGACCTTTAGGTGAAGTTAGTTAAAATAATATTATAGTTTTCTTATATTATATATATATATATATATATAAATAAAGTGTATTAATATTTCTTTATGAAATTAGCTTGAAAACAAATGAATAAGGGATTCTTCTTCTTGATTTCGCTGATTTTGGTTTATAAAAAATATAGAAGGTGTATAGAAAGGACTGTCAAAAGTAAATAGACACAGTATACATTCTAAGGTGTTAGAATAAATGAAAGCAAATGGTAAATTGAATATTATTCTTAGATAATATGTTAATGGAACGATTTCTTTTGCTAAGCCAATTGTCTAGTGTATTTGTTTTATTGTTAATATTGGGTTTCGTTTAAATAATTAGCTCTCTTGTTGAATAACTTTAAGGAGAAAGTCGCTCTTGCTTTTAATAAATAAAAACATTATTTAGCAACTCGTGTGAATTAAAATAAATGGTGGTATCTAGCAATTCACCCTAATAAGTTATACCTGAACAATTAAAATAAATGGTGGTATCTGGTAACCCCCTCCATATATAAATAAGTGATATTTGGCAACTCACCATCCTCTATATAAGACCTGCTTGGCTTCAGGACGCTCATAATGATGCGGACTCCGGTGGAATAAAGAACTCTCTCTCCTTCCTTCATAGGTTAAGACTTAGGTTATATTTCCCTTTGGGGGGCGAGGACATCCCACCTTCTCCCCCAAAGACCTCCTCCGTCTCTCCTTTCTCTTCCTCTCTTAGGTTAAGGCTACCCCTTTGGGGGGAAGTCATCCTCCCTTCTTCCCCCGAAGCTCCCTCCTATCTAACTCCTCTTTCTCCCCTTGGCAGCATTGAGTTGTTGCATAACCCCTCCCCCTTCATTGCATACCCCTCCCCCATTCATTGCAAACCCCCTTCCCCCTCATTGCATACCACCCTCCCCCTTTCCAACATACCCCCACCCCCCCATTTGCAACATTGACCATTATCTCTGCAACATCTTGCAACATTCTTGCACTCGTCCATTTTGAGCCCATACTATTTGCTCGGTAAGCGCCGCCTACCCTAATAAAAATCTTATTAAAGACAGTACCGTATTTTTCAGAATAGTCTACAGTACAGTACATACCCACTAGCCAGTTATGAAGTTTATCATTAGCTACTATAATTATATAATATGTACATATAGTGCGTGTGCTGAGTGTGCTCGCACGCAATACCGTTTACCCTGTAGACCAGGGGTTGCTAGACTTTACTGAGATGGGATCTACTTTTTTCAAAGTTCTCCCTACACGATCCACAGCCCAGTTATATATATATACAGTATATATATATATATATATATATATATATATATAATATACATATATATATATATATATATAACCTTTGGTTAGCTTCCACCCGAATTGTTCATTCTGACGAAGGTCAAGCTTTCACTCCACCTTAGACCTACAGTTTAACGTGGAATCCGAACCACGCCCCATCAGCAGCCAGCGTCTTAACCACTAGGCCACCTAGGGTACCCATTTATCTACAACCACTTTCTTTATTGTGTGGAAGGATGAACAGCTGGGTTTTGCTGCGCGCTGGCTTCCATCGTGTCTCGAACCCGGGGCCGATGGATTCGTAGTCAGCGACGCTAACCACTACACCACCGAGGCGCATATATATATATATATATATATATATATATATCAAAGCTATTGACTTCTTGGGGGAAACGGAGCTTACAGATGAAAAGAAGGACCAATACAACGGCAAACATTTTCGTTTATTTTTTGTACTTCAGACATTTCGACAAATCTTTTGTCATCATCAGTGAATTAAGTCTTAAAACCTTAAAACAAAATAAAAATAATGAAAATTACATCAATACAAAATTAAAATCATTAAAATTAAAACCTTAAAACAAAAATAATGAAAATTACATCAATACAAAATTAAAATCATTAAAATTAAAACCTTAAAACAAAAATAATGAAAATTACATCAATACAAAATTAAAATCATTAAATTAAAACCTTAAAACAAAATAATGAAAATTACATCAATACAAATTAAAATCATTAAAATTACATCACTACAAAAATTAAATCATTAAAATTAAATTACCTCACCTGGTAAATACACAATGTTTACATCAACCTCCATACTTGGCAAAAACTAAGAGAAAACTGTATGGTCAGTAAATTAGAAGGTATGATAAGTTATGTCTATGAGAATCGGTTGGTTAGTTAAAAGAGCTGTAATTTGTAAGATGAACTATTATTGTTAATGGAGGGTTTGTTTCTATAGATGTACAAAGATTCTAAAATTCGGAGTTCTGTGAGGTCATTGGATCTAGTTAGAATTTGTCGAAACGTTTGAAGTACAAAAAAATAAACGAAAATGTTTGCCGTTGTGTTGGTCCTTCTTTTCATATATATATATATATATAATATCTATATATACACAGATGAAGAGAGAATAACCAAGAATAAAATGAAGTGAATATAAAAATATATTGTCAAATGCACACAGATATATTTTTCATTAAATTTTAACCCCCAAACTTATTAGAAATTAGGTATACTGGAATAGGAAGAGATTACTTTACTGATCTGATGATTTGCACTGCATGGCATCAGCAAGCCGTGTGTAGTCCGGATTGTAGCTGCTGATTGCTAGCCTCAAACAAGCATCCAGGTGATCATCTGTCAGAGTGGCTGGGTATTTTGATTTGATGATATTCATGGGTGAGAACGTTGACTCACAAAGGTAGATTGATCCAAAAAATGTTGTCAAGTACATGGCACTTTTTCTGACATTCGGATACTTTTCTTCAAGAAGTAGGTGCCGAAAGTTTCCTTCTGAAGACCTGGATTTGATTTGAATGTCGTTTCGCAGAGTCAAAATTTCATTCTCGATTGCAGATGTGTCCATATTAAACAATAAGGCCATTTTTTATGCAATATCATCGATGTCAAAGTTTGCACCAAATGGGAAGCACATGAATGTTGCTGCAGGTTCTAGTGTTGCTAAGTCTTGGAACCGTCTGTTGAAGTCTGTAATAACATTCTGCAACTGTTCAACGTATCGAACACTGTCAAACTGGTCGCATTCTTCCCCCTGACTTTCCAGTTCTGACATCATGTTTTTGAAGTTCCGCAGTTGGTGTCGCTGCAGCTGTGAGGATACCAGTTCTAGTTTTTGTTTAAAGGCATTCACTGATGTAATCATTTCAATAATCGTTTTGTTTTTACTTGCAACTCTATGTTTAGCTGATTTAGAAAAGCAGTGGTGTCAGTCAAAAAAGTTAAATCTAACAACCACACTTCGTCTTCCAATTCTTTGTAATATGTTTCTTTTAACTTCATAAAGTCTTTAATTTCAGGTAAGAGATCCCTAAACCTTTGCAGGAATTTACCTCTACTTAGCCACCTTACATCAGTGTGCAACAAAAGGTCGGTGTTCTGCTTTATTTTCTTCTAGCTGAGACCGGAAGAGACGCCTTTGTGGACTTCTCGCCCGAATAGAACACACAATCTTATGGGAAATCAGGGGCGTACCCAGAAATTTGCCCAAGGGGGAGGGGCGAACTTGGAACTAATCGTAGAAGTATAATTGAAATAGAGATAAATAATTTTTATGTACGTTCATGATGAGCTTATCGTTTAGTTAGAGATGATTAACTAGCTACTGCTAAGACATATTATGAATAAAAATATAAAAATTATATTATAAAAAATATAAAAACTATGATAAAAATCTGATTAGTAACATAATATTCAATGCAAACCGCAATTAGGCTGCTCAGATTTGTATTAACATAAGAATAAAAAAGTGCTAATTTTAAGAGTTTTCGGGATCCTAAGCCATTTTAGATTTTTAGTAGTAGGGGAGACAAGAGCTAGCGCCGAAGGCGCGAGTTTCTAGAAGATCCGGAGACATCGTTTGCTAGAAAATTTGAAGTTTTAGACTGAGACTACATTTTCTGCCTTTTAAAACAGACTGCAGTAGAGCATCTCTTTTTAGCATGAAGATATCAAATTTATACTGAAAATTGCTCGATATAACGTACATCAACGTTTTATTAATGCATAATAAGATCTTAGAATTATTCTAACAATAAATTCAGGCGCCTCGCTTTTTTCCTGGCAAAGTTATTGAGAATAAGAGGGGCATCATCTAAGGCAGGAATTCCCAAAGTGGTCTGTACAGACCCCCAGGGGTCTGTAGGAAGCTTCCAGGGGTCTCTAAGCTTTTGGAAAAATAGTAACATTAACTATATTAAAATAAATTTCCATTTCACACTAGACATTCGGTAAGTGTTTATTAAACTGGTTTAATGAGCGTAGAATGTTTAATTTTACATTAATTTAAAAGCTATCTATGTTTATGAAATATACTATAGTTTGTAACTGAATTCATAATTTTTTTTGGGGGGGGTCTATGTCCGTACGGAATTAACATTTAGGGGTCCTTGGTGGTAAAAGTTTGGGAACCCCTGATCTAAGGTGAGTCTACTCCTATTCATAGCCATTATCACCAAACCTGACAGACGCTCTTCTCCCATGATACATCGTAACCAGGTTTTTAACCTTCGTAAGTTGAAAATGATCGCTCAAGGGTAGCAGTCGTTACAGGCTGGACAGCAAAAACCTGTAATAATCTATGTATGACAGGAAAACTGTTTCTGTCACATTTATCCAAGGCCAAGATAGCATAAGTTGGTCTACACAAGTTAGGTGCTAACTTCCACATCTCCGCCCAAACATCTCATTCTCCTATAGCTTGCTGAAGTGTTGCTGAAGGCAGTATTTCATTCTAAAACGTGTAAGACTTTTCAATGTTATCACACTTCGCTCGAGAATTTTCATCAATAAATTTAGGTACCAAAAATCGCATTTTCATAACTTGCTGAATATGCTCACTGAATCTGTAATTCAAGTTTGTAGATGTTGTACTTGTTCCTGATGAAATTTTTTCACTTTCATTCTCATCCTGTTGTAACCTTGCAATTTTATTGGGATTAACAGTACTTTGATCATCATGCTCTGTAGAACCACTGTCAGTTTGGACATTTTTCTTTTGAAAAATTTATAAAGGTCCATTATCTTTAGTCCTGTGACACCTGCAAATAGTACTCTACAAAGTTACAAATAGAAATAGGAATTATTACTAACCATAACATTAAAATCCATTATAATGAAGTAAAAACTCCGCACAAAATTTTGTGTGTGCAATACAATGTGAAAAATTGTAAATTAAATGAAAACTTTGAAACTAAATTTTAAAATGTGTAAAAAACTGAATACCAAATTTTAAAAATAACATATTTAATGTTTCATTTCATTTATTAGTTACATGTTTGAGACCAAGCGGCCCTCACACATGATCACACACACAAAGTTTTAATCAATACTTAAAATTATCAAAATTTAGAAAGTTCACAAACTAAATATTTAAATGAATGTAAACAAAAATCGATAAACTACGATTGCCAGGTGCCATGAAAAATGATGCAATACTCATGAAACACAAACTCACTAGAAAGCTAGTTAACATTTTTCGATTGGCGCATGAAATTAAATATGTAAAATATTTAATTGAATATGTAAATTAAATACGTAAAACTAATCAAAATAATAATTTATTAGCTCAAGGGGAGGGGCGATCGGCCCTGTCGCCCTCCCCTTCAATACGCCTCTGTGGGAAATATCCATAATTCCTTTAATATCCAACATTTTACCACACAAATGCTTGTTGGTGAATTATGCAGTGATAATTAAGAAGTTTGGAAACCTTTTTTTACTTTTGCACAGGGCGATGAAACCCCATTGGAGCGGCCAGTCATAGCAGGTGATCCGTCAGTTGTTATGCTCACAGCTTGTGAAGTGGGAATTGTGTGTCGTTAACAAACTCGCTGAATGCATGAAAAAATGTCCTCACCTCGAGTTTTCCCTCTTAAAAGTAGGATTTTAAGCAGTTCTTCTTTGGCAGTCATATCTTTAAACACGATTCTAATAAAATACATAACTGTGATGTGTCGAATCACATCTGTCGAGTCATCAAACTGAAGTGAAAGGAACACGCAGTCATGTCCACCAAATTCTCATCCATTGACTTCACAACGCCGCATCACAGTGTTTCTGGATAGTTGAAATGGTAATAGCAGGACAACATTCCGATTTATTACTGAAATTCTGAAACAACGACTCTGCTGCCTCTGTAAATGCTTCTTTGAATATTTCTCCATCCTGAAAAGGTTTCTTGTGTTTCGCAAGTACACGGCTCACCCGAAATGATGCAATCGTTCCTGCTTTCGATTTTGCTTAGGCCCTGTAAAGATAGGCTGCTGAGCACTAAGTTGAGAAATTAAGTTCATTGACTTTTCTCTTACGTAGTTCACTTTCAGCTGGGAAGTCAATGTCATACCGCTTGTGAATAGTTTTAAAATGCCTCTCTAAATTCCCCTTTCTTATTTTTTGTTAAATGACTGGTAAACACAATGATTAAACAAATAAATGTTGCTACCGATAATGGAGGTGATAACATAAAGAACGCTAATTTTTGGTAGTAGCGGTCTGGTCGTGCGCTCGTTAGTATTGTGAAATGTAAGGTTTCTGTTGCTAGGCTAAGCTACTGGTCATTCTGCGATCTACTAAAAATTGCTCTGCAATCTACTGGTAGATCGCGATCGACGTTTTGGCCACCCTGCTGTAGACGTATCCACCGCACGCCATGATATATATATATATATATCTATATATATATATATATATATAATATATTATATATATATACCTCGTTAACCCGTTGCATTTCCGTACGTTGGTCTTTTTTCACACGAAGGTCAAGCTGATGGCCCTGCCTCTAGGCCTGGCTTGGTGGAGGAGCGAGTTGCTCTCTTGCGCTCTCCACCGCACATAGCCAGGTACACCCGGCTCATCTGGTACCGTCTTGAGACAGGCATCTAATCTTCTTTTGAAGACTTCAACTTTGACCCCTGTAACGTTTCTGAGGTCCTTTGGAAGATGGTTAAAAAGTCATGGCCCCCTGACAACCAAGCTATTTTCCTTCAGTGTTGAAGAGGTCCCTTGTCGGGCCTTTATTTTGGGAACACGACGCTTCCGCCGTTCCTATTTCCCAATGTTGTTTGGATGGTAATTGGGTTTAGTTTGAGGTTTGGTACCAGCTTTTCGAGTACAGATTTAGTTTACGTAATCTTTCCCAGTAGTTGAGTTCTTTGCAGCCATCAATCTTAACTGTGAACTGTCTCCGAGTTTCTTCTAGTTTATTAGTTTCTTTCTTTTTATATGGGGACGTCAAGACTGAGCAGTATCCAAGTTTTGGTATGATCAGTGTTTTCAGCAGGGGAACATTACTGTCTTGTCCCTTCTTTTGAACGTTCTTAGTACCTGTCCCACGACTCTTTTTTTTCTTTGTTTATCACCATCTGATTTTGTGTCTCGAATTTCACATCATCGGTCATTATAACCACCAGATCGATCGCTTCGTGTTTCTCTGAATTTCCCGTCTAACTGGAGCATAATATGCAGTCTATTTAAGTTCCTCATTTCTACCATATCTCAAGAGCTGAAATTTCTCGGTGTTAAATGTCACGTTGTTGTCTTCTGACCATTTGCATAGTTTGTTCGTTGTTGTCTTCTGACCATTTGTATAGTTTGTTCGTTGTTGTCTTCTGACCATTTGTATATTTTATTCATTATTGTCTTCTGACCATTTGTATATTTTGTTTGTTCGGCCTCCACCTTTTTTGCATCGCTGATTTTTCTGCTGATCTTTGTATCGCCTGCAAAGGATGTTACTATACTGTTGCTGTTTACGTCACTGTCTATGTCTGTTAGCATGATAATGAATAGGAGTGGGGCAACTACTGTACCTTGCGGAAGTTATAGATCTGAGGAAGTTATAGATCCATTTCCCCACTTTTTCCTGATCGGAATCCGTGCTGATTATCGTTGAATCTTTCCAGTGTCTCTTCAAAAAGTCAGATTTTCTCTCTGACTATTCTTTCAAATACTTTAGTGAGGTGGGACGGTAATAACACTGGTCTATAGTTCTTTGCTTGAGATCTATCCCCTCCTTTATATATAGGGACAATGTTTGCTCTTATCAAGATGCTCGGTATTTTCCCAGTATCTCGGGATCTTCTCCATATCCAGTATATGGGTGTAGCTATTTTAGTTTTAGTTTTTAATCAATAATGCGTTCCATTTGTCCGGACCTGCAGCTGAATGTGATTTCATTTAGACTATAGCTCTCGCTACATCTTCTGGGGTAAAATCAGACTCTGTTATACAGTCTCTTTGCAGTTTCTCTTCAAAGAATGCATCCATGTCAGGTATCGCTTTGTCACTTTTTGGGGTACTGAAGACAGATTCATACTGGGCTCTCAATGATTCAGATATTTCTTTTAGATCGTCAGTTAGTTCATTATTTCCTTTCCTTAAGGGCCTGATAGTGGCGCGTGTTTTTGTTTTCCTTTTCGCATAGCTATAGAAGTATTTTGGATTTTCCTTTGTTGCTTCTACCGCCGTTTCCTCTTCCCTCTCTGTATGGCCCTTAATCAGGGTTTCTATTTCCCTATCGATACTCTCCAGTTTCCCTTTACTACTTTCCTGGCATTGTTGTCTCTGCAATTAGCCAACTTCCCGCTACTCTCTTTCTTTTGCGAAATATTCTTCTCTTTTGCCTCTAGCCAGTTCCTCTTTCCTTTTGGCTGTGATTTCGGAGCATATTTTTCTAAAATTCTCAGCGTCTTTTCTTCCAAGGTTGTTAGCATTTCTTCAGTTGTTTTATTCTCTAAAACTGTTCTCCACTCTATCTTTCCGGAATCCTCTATGAGCCGGAAAAAAATCCTATCGGGGAAAAACCTGTCTTACTCGGAATTTATCCGAGTTCTACAGGTAAAGTCCGAGGTGACCACGTGGTACACTCCGATTCCCGTTAGCAAAGCGGCAAACCAACGCCATTACGTGATACCCTCACAAGCTACGACGTGTAAGGTATTGAAAAATAGGCACTTGAAATATTTTTACATTACTTCATCAAAATATCTTCATTACATTTTACCTTAGATTATTTAGATGTAGACTTAAGTATAAGTCCTTATATATATATATATATATATATATATATATATATATATATATATATAATATATATATATATATATATATATATATGATGAATAAAACCACGAAGGAAAGGAAACACAAAAAGGTGCTCAGCGCTTTCGTCTAATGACATCCTCAGGAACACTGTGAGCACCTTTTGTGTTTCCTTTCCTTCGTGGTTTTATTCATCATAATATTTTTCACGTGTTACTTTCGTGAAAGTATATATATGAAATGAAAATGAAAATGAAAATGAAAAGGTTTATTGGCAGACTATAGTCCATATGACAAATATTATTAATACAATGACAGTTCATACACTAAGGATAGAAATATATACAATTGATTAGAAATAATACTGCACTGTCGAAGTTAAGTGGAGCTACAGACAGACGTTTTCGTACCAAGAAGTCCATAGCTTAGAGGATAAATGGCAGGACTCATGGATAGCTTGGATGATCGGGTTGGTTTTTTAATTCTTTGCATTAGACTGTGTTGAGCACGTCTTGTTACCTCCGGGAAGCTCGGGACATTGCGGGTAGCAAACATTTGCGAAGCTGAGCATCTCGGGGGTAATTTATGTAAGAGTCTAAAAGACCTGTTGTACAGCAAATTTAGGGTTCTGCCAGAACCTTTTTTATAATTCACCCAGAGTTGCTGACCGTATATATTACTGCAGAAAGTACGAAAGAGTGTGTCTTTAGCTTCACTTGTACAGAAACGAAAGTTCCTTATGGTCATATTCGCTTTAGCACACAGGCTTCGAGATTGTTTTCTTATATCCGAGTCATCACTCAAGGAGCTGGTAATAGTTTGACCCAAATACTTAAACTCTTGTACTTCCTCAATTACTTCACCATTCATTTTAAACCTTATATCAGCTGGCTGATTACAGCTTTTAGGATGAAATTGCATAACCTTAGTTTTTGTAACATTAAAAAGAATATCATGTTTCTGCGAATACACTTCGCAGACATTTAGTAGCCGATCCAGACCTTTAACAGAGGGACTTATTAACACCATATCATCGGCATAAACTAAGTTATTTATCCTTGTGTTATCTATACAACATCCTACTGTTGCCTCATTAAGTGAAGCAATTAATCCGTCAATATACACATTAAACAGCATAGGGGAGAGCAAGGAGCCTTGTCTCACCCCGCAAGAGGAGCCAAAACACTCGGATAGTACATTGCCCCACCTAACAGTGAAAGATTGGTGGGAATACCAAAATTTCAATAAATTTAATATGTACATGGGAACCTTCCTGTCTTCTAGTTTTGCAAATAAAATATTGTGGTTCACCCTATCATATGCCTTACTTATATCAAGGAAACAGCTATAAATGGTTGAATTACTGTCAATGTATTTAGATATTGTTTCTTTAAGTACATAGATACACAGGTCAGTTGAGTGGGACCTTTTAAAGCCAAACTGATTAGATGTCCATAGGAAATCATTTAATCGGAGTAACAAGAGTTTTTCTAGTAGTTTCGAGAAGCAGGAAGCGACAGCAATAGGCCTGTAATTATTGCTGGACAGAATGTCTCCGTACTTATTTTTGACCAGGGGCAAGATATATACCCTCATGAACTCTGCAGGGATATAGCTATGAGCAAGCATGGCTGATAGGAGCAATGATATATGCAGACATACTACGTCATTTGCATATTTTAAGTGCTCATTCGATAAGTCATCTACCCCTGACGCAGAACCAGTCTTTAACTCTTTAATTAACCTCTTTACTTCAGAAAATGATATCAAAATATTTTCCCTTGTCCCTCCCACAATCGTTTCGCTGCAATCTATCTTAAGATTATCCCTACTCACACTATTAAGAATGTTAGAGTAGTGGTTTTTCCACAGCTTTGCAATTTCATCCTCCCCCGACACCCCATCGATTGTCGGAGGGAGGACATTTTTGACACCCGTTTGATTCTTAACAAATTTCCAAAATTTGTTATTATCGTTATTTATGCGAGCTTCACAGGCTTTTGATGCTCGAATAGACTCTTCTTCCTGTTTACATCGCCTTATGGCCGCCTTATACTGACCCCGACTTCTACACATATTATGTATACTGGTCCTAATCTGGGTCTACCATGAAAGCACCACAAATCATAGGCGTCTTTCGATTCCCTCTTCAGGGGGGCAATAAAATCATTCCATCCAGGAATAACCTTAGTATGATAGTTGTAAGATTTAATCAAGGGGCTTCCTGCTTCTCTTAACAGGGATATTATCTTACTATAATACCTATCTATGAGTTTACAGTGAGAATCATTTGAGCAAGGATTATTACAGCAAGGTGCAAAATTTCTAAATTATTAAAGAGGTGACATGTTCTGTCTTTGTATTCTATTCTCTGCTGCATATTAACATTGGACCAATCGACGCGATTATTCTTACCTATTGAGTTCTTGTTAAGTCGTGTTGCGCATAAATTGGTAACGTTAATTAATATTTCTAATGGTCTATGATCAGAAAGAAGGAAATCATGCAAAATATGAACTCTAACAATTCGATCCTTTAGATTATTACTAGTGAGACAATGATCAATCCACCTGGTGGTACCACTCATATCGCTAACGTATGTAAAATTACCACTGGCTACCCCTAATACATCTACATCACTTATACTTAAATTGGCCGACTCGCACATGTTACCCAATTCTCCAAAGAATTCCGAGTTCACATGTGCGTTAAAGTCCCCCATTATTATACAGTGAGAATATTTGGGGTTATCTGATAATGACTTAATTTTGTACAGCAAATCAATGTATTCATCTAGATTACTGCCGTTGTTGTATGGTAAATAGCAGTTTACAATTAATATGCAATCATTGTTCACTTGTAATTCAATGCCTAACAACCTTACGTTATCGCTTGTTAAAAATCTTATATGTTTTGACAAATTTTTCCTTAATAAGAAAGCAACACCACCAAAAGGCCTACCGTACATTAATTCATCTGACAAGTCTACTGCTGATGACGCATGGTACATAAAGTCATCATGGATGGTAGAGAGGAATTTTAGCTCTTGCTTAGGTAGCCAGTGCTCCTGCAGGAGTATCAAATCTGCACTGTCGCAGATTTTATGAACATCTACAGTTGAATTCCTCACTGACCTTACATTATATGAGACTATTTTCAACAAGTTATCCGCCATGACTGATAGAAAATTTATTATTAGTAAGATTATTATTATTATACACAGTACAACTTTCAGGCATTACCGTTAGGGCGCCTATTATTATTGTTATCAAATCTCCTGGAAAAGTGAATAAACTCCTTAACAATAATACCGTCTGGCCATTGACTCATATTATACGGGTTGAAATGCGCATTTACACCTTTAATTATTACTTTAAAAGAGTTATAATACGGAGATTTCGTGTTTAGTTTATTAACTATCACTATACTGTGTTCACCAATGATTTCTTCTATCATGTGTCGAATATCGCTTGCCTCGTTCGAGAGCTGAATTCGCGACACAAATAGGGTGAGATTCTCCATCGGTGGCCTCGCCGCGGAGACCGGTTGAGGAGACCTTTGGGACTGGCGCCTATTAACAGTTACCCACCCGTCCTGCTCCCTCGATCTCCCTGAGGCAGGGTTCGCCTGCCTGGGGGATGGGTGGCACAACCTTTGGGGGATAGGAGGCCCCTCCCTTACTCTGTGGCTTGGTGAGGGTCTGTTAGCGGTTTTATACCCTGACGGCCGCGCGTGCCTCTCCTTCTTCGGTGGGAGGGGGGGAACTGCGTACCGAGCGAGGCGTAATCGAACACCTCTCCTCTGCAGTGGGAGGCAGGGAAGAGGGCAATGATGCCTCGACTCTCGGCATTGGACCGTCCCTGTTCCTCATTGTGAGATCGGGAGCAGGAGTCCTTTCCTGAACGGGAGGGGGGTTGACCGCTACCCCTGCATGCTGCGTTTCCACCCCATCTTCAGGGGGGGAGTTGGAGGCGGGGATTTCGTTTCCCTCGCTGCCCGACGCGCTTCTTGGAGATCTGGCTTGCTGAACTACTTCCGAGTAACTGGGCTTTGGGAGGAGCGTCTCTTTCAACGCATCTAACTCTGACCGGAACTGTTCTATCGAAATCGCGTTTTTCTGATTTGACACCACGTGTTGGTGTTTCAGTTCAACTATCGACTTTTGTACCTCATTATACTGTTTGAGGAGCACCGAGACGTTTACGTCACCCATAGAGATTACCGGTATTCTATGGAAGTTAGTAACGTAAAAGGTAATATTATTCTCATTATCCCGGAGGGTCGACACTTTATTTATAATGTCTTTCAGGGTATTCTCGTTTTTAGAATTACCTCTACGAGTTGGGAGGGAAGCACCGAACAGGGTGTTTAATTGTACCCTCGCATGTTCTATTTCTTCTGAATCATAAAAATCATGACAGACAGATACAAGAAGGTCTGACCTAATATGATCTACTTTGTCGAATATGAAACATAACAGAGGATTTTCTACAAGATTTACAGCAGACGACCCCATTGTATCTGTAACGGCTTGCGGGGGAGCGTAGCTGGTGGGGGCTGGTTGGGGGTGGCGATGGGGGGGAACGCCGAAAGGGGTCCCACTTTTTCGTCCCTTTAAATCATGCTCTGGATACCAACGGTTCGATGTTCAGGCATCTTTTCACATTAATTATGTAACTGTTTCTATGACACAAAAAGTATACACGCGGAGTCACTGTACGATTATACCGTAATGAAACATACATTTCCCGCGATCACCGTCAAAACTTTTACTATTAAACGGAAATTCGCAGTGTATATGATGGGGGTAGGGCGGGAGAGGGGAACGAGATGGGGATGCTACAAGGAGTGCCCACTCCTTGTCCCTTTAAAACATGTAAGCGTGTAAGTTTGTAAATATATCTAAAGTAATAAAACCTATTTATTTGCTTGGTCTTTCATTTAAGATTTCAGAGCCTTTCCCTGGCCTTTTGAAAAAAAAAAAAAAAATATATATATATATTTTGAACAATAGCGCCGCTAATAGATGCGCTAATAATTAACTAGCGTCGCTAATTAGCGCCGCTAGGCACAGCTCTGCAACATATATGAAAAGTCACCAGAATGTAGCATTATGCAGGATTTCGTTTTATCTTTCCCTGAAAAGTCACCAGAATGTAGCTTTATGCAGGATTTCGTTTTATAGGGGTAAAATTTAAGGTACTCTATTGTAAAAAAACCCTATTTTAAAGTGTAGAAATCAATAAAGTCGACAAAAATAATGTTTTTGAAAGAAATAATGTATATATATATATATATATATATATTATATATATATATATATATACACAGTATATGAAAATTATTTCACGAAAAGTAACACGTGAATAATATTTATGATGAAAATAAACCACGAAGGAAACCATTCTGTGTTTCCTTTTTCCTTCGTGGTTATTTTCATTATATCTATATATATATATAATATATATATATATATATATATATTATATATATATATTAGGGTGATGCAAAAAAGGGGTCAAATTTTTTTTTTTCAATTTTCAGGGAGGACACCCTCCTATTTTATTCATATTCCTAAGAAAGCATTGTATGCGAAATTTGGGGTTGAAAAAGAGAAAATAGAGGTTGCTACCAAGCTTTAAAAATAAATGTATATCAGTTTGTGCTCAAAAATATTGTTTTGTTGATATTTTCGCCGGAGCCGGTTTGATATGTACCTAGTTAACCTAGTTTGAAAAAAAACGATGACATTCTAGACTATAGTACGTAGTGAGCTCATAAAATAAAATAATAGGCACGCTGATTTCCGCACCACCCTCTGAGGTACAGCGTATAGCGCGTTAACTTTTTTTATGTGGAAGTTTCCCCAGTAGGCATATCATAACCACTTATGTATGTTTATTTTCGTTTTTTTGTGAAGCAGAGTAATGTTTTCTGTTTTTGTTTGAGAGTGACGACCTGTAACTTTTAACAATTTGAAGAAGGTATTGTTTCTGCTCTTCATCATTGGTTATCAGTTTGTTGTATTCCTCCATCAGTCGTACACCTCTTTCCGCAATGTCGTTTACCACTTTGAGTCCATATGCGATATCTCTTGCATTCGCATAACTTTCATCATCATTCCATTCTTCAGCATCTTTTTCAAGAAAAGTGCAAGGCACCTCTAGGATTTCAAAGAATCTTTTTGTGTTCGCAGTAACGAAATCCTGCAGTTGTTTCTGCCCAGCTGATTCAGGATTTATTGATGCTCGTTTGCTCGGTTTGAGTCAACTGGTTTCTGCAGAGCATGCTTCATTTTGTTTTTTGTCTCATGCGAAACAGCTGAATCAAAAAATGCAAGCGCCACAAGCTCCTCAGAGAGGTACCACAAATGTCTCAAAAACTTATTGAGTGCAGCACTTGCAATTTTGTCATCCTTTTGCTTGTAGAGCTGCAGACTTTGCACAAAATGCAAATCTGAACGGGGGGCGCATGAGGGTATGGGTGCCAGGTACCAAGATCTGATGTATATCGCAGCTGAAAAGCAGCAAACATCTCTCAGTCCTTTTTCCTCTCTCTCAGTTAGTTTAAACTGAGATTTAAACATCCAAATTTTAATGCAGTAAATTAGCTTCCCCATCCATCGTGCTCTGTGATAAGCTCCGGGTGCTTTAAAGCTGATTCCTGACTTGGGGGCACTACCGATGAAAATGAGCGTTAGCTCGAGCAATTCCTTGTAGTCATCACGAGGCTGCTGTTCATCAAGCTGAGCTTGAGCAATTGAATGAGTTCTTCAGCAGCATGAGATTTTCTCTGCAATGTTAGGGTCATCTGTTGCTGTTTGGTAATTTGTTCTTGTCAATTTCCACCCACTTTGCTTTGAATCTCTTGAACAGTTGTATGTCAGGGCCACTAGAAGATGGCAAGGACAGAAAACTGCAGCTTCTAACACTATTTCGAAAATATGATGTGGCAAGCCAGCCACAGCATATCTTTATCCAATCTTTGCTCTAGTAACATACAAGCACCACTCTTAGAACCTGTGTTGGAGGCAGTGGTGTCAAAACACATGCCCTTCACTTGGTCAGATATATTCACTCCAATACTAACTGATGGACAGCATCTGCAATGTTTTGACCAGTTCCTCTGGCAAGTTTGGGAATACCAAGAAGCTGATCAACTCCTTGGCCGGAAATTAGAACTGGCAGTCGATCAACATTTTCATGACCAGTAATATCTCCAGTAGTTTGCCGTCCCAATGTATTTGGAGAGGGCAATTTGTTTCGAAATCCTGCTTCAAATTTTCTGCCATTGTCTTGCGGTTCCTTTGTCTTGCTCTCCGTATCGATGAATAGCTAACACTGTATTCTTCAGGGTTTTGCCCAAGAGCATTGATTGTTGGGATCAAGATTTCCGAAGCAGCTCTATCACTTACTTTTCAGCATCAAGAGATACAAGCATTGAAGAATCATAAGCTTTGCACTCTTAGACTTGATCTACTTTGTCTCGAGTTGATGGCTGCTGAGGGTCAGCAACAAATTCTTCTTCTGATTTTGAACTATCTTCATTCAAACTTGAAGGACTTGAACTTGAGAGCACTGCTGCTTCGAAAACGGCTGTTTCCCTCTTTCTTTTCTTTTCAAGCAATGTTTCCTTTTCTCTAGCAATCTCTTCCATTTGTGAAAAAACTTTATCCACTCCAGACATTTTGCCTTTTCTTCCTTTTTGTCGTTGCAGCATCAAAACTCACGATCTTCATCTATCTTTATCATGTCAAGAGCACTTGCATGTGCAATGTCAAACAGATCTTGCAAGTCATTTTGCCAGCTCTCTTGTTTTTGAAGTAGTGCAGGTGATTGCTTCTTCTTATTATTTCTGTTTCTTCTTTAGTTTCTCCCACTCGTTGAAAAGTTTCTTTACTCTCTCCACGACATGACATTTCAACACTGTTGGGATGCGTGCCTTTTCCCACACATCCATAACATCTCTAGCAGTCAACAAAGCCGCTGTTTTCACCTGTTGCTTTTTATTGATCTTGTAGTTCATAAACAATGCTAATGTTTCCTTTTAGATGGAAGCTGGGTTTCTTTGAAGGACTCTATAGGATGTCCTATGAGCCAAACAACTGTTTTGTGACGCGTATGCCGCTCCATGAGTGCAACTCAGCAACTGCTATACACCACTCTCAGCGAAGACAGCAAAGATACTGAGTCAGTGACGCCGCACTTACACTGACGCGGCCGCCACAGTGACGTCACAGCAAAGAAATGATTCTAGAATGTTCGGCCACGCGTCCTATAGCAATGAAAGGGATGAGAAGGTTTACGGAAAGAGGTTCAGAGTCTGTTATGACTGCTATATGTTGCTGACTACCATTTTTGATGAAATCTGCAAAATAAATAAATGTACAATAAATACAACTGAAAATAACAATATACAAAATGTTCAATGGATGTAGCAACCTCTAAAATGTCTTCAATTGTGCTGAAATTTTGCATGTTCAGTTTTTACACTAAATTAAATAAAATTAGAGGGTGTCTTCAAGTTTTTGAAATGATAAGTTATTTGCATCACCCTAATATATATATATATATATATATATATATATATATATATATATATGATGAATAAACCACGAAGGAAAGGAAACACAAAATGGTGCTCAAGCGCTTTCGTCTAATGACATCCTCAGGAACACTGAAGTATATAAAAAGGTTAAGCCTATATATAGGTTACAGAAAGAAAAAAAGAAAAAATAAATAACATACATACACACAAACACACATATATATATATATATATATACATATCTATATATACAAATACATACATACATACATACATACATATATATATACAATAAACAGAGAAGTAAAAATAATAAAAAATTATTAAAAATTAAAACCTTAAAGGATTACCAATGAGGCGTACAGATTGTAAGGAAAAATATCGATTTTTAGCACAAGATCAAATGGATTATAAAAATACAAATTTATACTGGAACTCTGCCGGGTTTTAGCACAATGCTGCCTATGGTCAGGTTTCGATATATATATAAAAAAAAAAAAAAAAAAAAAAAAAAAAAAAAAATGCAAATTAAAAGTTAGGCATTGCTAATGTACTTAAACTTTTGGATATTAATGTAGTATTTTCATATAACAATATTGTGAAAAATATCATAGTAAAAAATAGCCCTACCAATAATTCAGGCATTATCTATAAAATTGGTTGTAAACAATGTGATTCCTTTTACATAGGTCAGACGGGAAAGGATTTGCACACACGTATAAAACAGCATCAATATTCCGTTAGAACAGGACAGTTGTCCAGTGCCCTTTTTGTCCATTTGTCAGAGTTAGCCCACTGTATTGATTGGAATAATGCTTCAGTTTTATTCCATTCAAGCAACATTGTTAATAGAAATATTCTTGAGTCTGCCATTATCCAACTTTCAAATAACTTCAACATAAGCAAAGGTCTTTTTCAACTCGATCCTGTTATGTTGAATTCCTTTAAAGCAGACTTAGATAAGAAGTGTAAAACATTAAATCTTTGGTAAACTTGTCTTCTACTTTATTAACTTTTAATTTGCATTTTATTTTTTTATATATATCGAAACCTGACCATAGGCAGCAATATGTTAAAACCCGGACAGAGTTCTAGTATAAATTTGTATTTTTATAATCCATTTGATCTTGTGCTAAAAATCGATTAACTTTTAATTTGCATTTTATTTTTTTATTTTATTATTTTTTTTTTTTTTATATATATCGAAACCTGACCATAGGCAGCATTGTGCTAAAACCCGGCAGAGTTCCAGTATAAATTTGTATTTTTATAATCCATTTGATCTTGTGCTAAAAATCGATATTTTTCCTTACAATCTGTACGCCTCATTGGTAATCCTTTAAGGTTTTAATTTTTAATAATTTTTTATTATTTTTACTTCTCTGTTTATTGTATATATATATGTATGTATGTATGTATGTATGTATTTGTATATATAGATATGTATATATATATATATATATATGTGTGTTTGTGTGTATGTATGTTATTTTATTTTTTCTTTTTTTCTTTCTGTAACCTATATATAGGCTTAACCTTTTTATATACTTCAGTGTTCCTGAGGATGTCATTAGACGAAAGCGCTTGAGCACCATTTTGTGTTTCCTTTCCTTCGTGGTTTATTCATCATAAATATTTTTCACGTGTTACCTTCGTGAAATAATTTTCATATATATATATATATATATATATATATAATGAAAATAACCACGAAGGAAAAAGGAAACACAGAATGGTTTCCTTCGTGGTTATTTTCATCATAAATATTATTCACGTGTTACTTTCGTGAAATAATTTTCATATACTGTGTAATATATATATATATATATATATATATATATATATATATATATATATATATATATATATATACACATTATTTCTTTCAAAAACATTATTTTTGTCAACTTTATTGATTTCTACACTTTAAAATAGGGTTTTTTACAATAGAGTACCTTAAATTTTACCCCTATAAAACGAAATCCTGCATAAAGCTACATTCTGGTGACTTTTCAGGGAAATATATGCAGCAAAATCATAAGTTTAGTGAAACGTTTTTTTAATGATTTCCATATTTTTCCATGGAAGTAAATTACGATGCCTGACTTGGAATTTATATTTTGAAATACCATGATGAAATCCATTTTAATCACAATCAACCCCCCCGTTCCTTCCCTTAATTGCAACACATTATATGACCATAGAATATTTATTTTAAACCATTTAAATCACATAAAAACAGATAAATATATCAATCTTTCAATAAACAAAAAAAAATAATGGAGATATTTTTTTTACTTTTTGTGCTTTCGTCGGAAATAGGTTGTTGTTGTTGTTGTTGTTGTCATAGCGTATTTTATTTAGCTAATAAGGGGGATGCCATCCACTCCTCAATTCGAGCCCTGTGTGTATATATATATATATATATATATATATATATATATATATACACGAGTGTGTGTATATATATATATATATAATATATATATATATATATATATATATATATATATATATATATGTTGCAGAGCTGTGCCTAGCGGCGCTAATTAGCGACGCTAGTTAATTATTAGCGCATCTATTAGCGGCGCTATTGTTCAAAATAGTTAGCGGAACAGATAGCGCCGCTACATTTTTAGGCAATATTAGGCGCTAACCGCTAAGCGCTAATATAAATTAAAATGAATAGTCTTAGAATGGTATTCTCTATATTACATTGCTTTTTGTGCATAATGCTGAACGCAGAATGTATAATAATAAACAGTTTCCTGAACTGAGTATGTAAAGGAGGACAATGTCTTTCCAATAAACAAGTTTAATTATAAATATTAAATTACGCAATTTTCATGAATACCTAATAATCATTTTAAAGATATAATTTTGTTCCCATTTGACACCATAAAAGATAATAACAAATAGCGAACACGTATAAATACATACAAATGCATTATTATTATTAAAAAATAGTACTTAGCTATACATTTCATAAAAATTAGCGTTAGCGTTAACGCCGCTAATTTTAAAAACTGTTAGCGTTAGCGGCGCTAGAATTTATTTGCATTAGCTTTAGCGTTAGCGGCGCTGTATTTATCAGTTTGCGCGCGCAGCTCTGATATATTGTAAAGACACATCCTTTTAAAATATTCTTTCCTAGATTAAATTCGTGTTAATCTAATCAATACTATATTATTTTATTTTAAATAATCAAACTATTTTGTAACTGTTTACGTAGATTTTTAGTACATTTTGAAAATGTCAGTAAATAAAGAAAAATGAGTGGAATTCAGTGCGTGGCAAGGATTCTTCTCGTTTCGACTTTCGAGAGCTTTATTCATATGATTTTCAAGTGCATTCGAATATAAAGGACTCTCAATGGTTAACATAGACACTTTAAAAACTACTGAGGTATTTTAACCCAGTGTAGTGTCAAATGAGGTCGACCAAGGCTCGACCCACTAAGTAGCCTAGTTAAAATTATACGTACATCACCCTGTTTATTAGGAAAATAAGGAGAATAAAAAGGTATTCCTTGCTTTCAGAACTACCGAGCTGATGTAGTAACTAATGCATGGATCAGTGGATCAGAGCTTATTTGACCCAAGTTCACGAAAAGAACTAAGTAGTTTTTCGAGCGAGTCGGAAAGTTGCGCTTGAAATCCGACTTTGATATACAGTATTTGAAATATTGATTTAATAAAGATATCAAACGATTACCAGACGATGACTTTCTGGATCGTGTGAATTACCTCGCGCTGATCATCACGGATCAACACTCGTGGGAAGAGTTTTATTTTCATGAAATTTGAGGATTACCTGGGTTTGCAGTCATCAACACATTTTATACTTTGTCGGTTTGTTTACACCCGCTATCTCTTACTTTCTTTACTATCGCCACCGTAATTTTCAGGTTTTCATCCTATTAGATTTTATCTTGCCAATTGGTACCTACGAGTATATATTTTTCCTTGCGTATACGCTCACTCAAACCACGCATAAATGTATTTCTAAAGTGTTACGCTTTGTTTGCATGAATACTTATGAATTTTAGTAGATTACGTTCAGGGATTAGAGGTATATTGCCTTTACTACGTTAGTTTATCATTTTTAGTAAATGGTTCATCTCTGTCATGCCCCGCAATATCAGGAAGTTTCTCGGATAGCTACTTTAATATAGTCGTACATTATGCATACGGTTCAATATAGCTGATCAGTAAATTTACAGCAGGTTACGAACTCCCATCACAGTTTATTAAAATCCCATGAATTTATAAACTTAAATTTATATCAATAACAATTCACATTGTGAACATTATCGAATATATATATATATATATATATATATATATATATAATATATATATATTATATATATATTATATATCGTAAACAACGACGCTTGTATAGGAGACATTCCGCGCAAGATGAGGAGGGAGAACGAACAAATGAAAAAATGAGGTAACCTCTCGCATGCCGCACCATATATACATTTTGAACTGCAAAGAACACGCAGTATAAATAACATAAAGAACGACGCTTGTATAGGAGCATACCGCGCAAGATGAGGCGGGAGAACGAACAAATGAAAAAATGAGGTAACCACCCGGGAATCAAACCCGAGATCTTCCGATTGCCGGTCAGATATGATAACCATTACACCATCGAGTGAGGACCATGGTGTAGTGGTTATCATATTTGACCGGCAATCGGAAGATCCCGGGTTCGATTCCCGGGAGGTTACCTCATTTTTTAATTTGTTCGTTCTCCCGCCTCATCTTGCGCGGAATGTCTCCTATACAAGCGTCGTTCTTTACGTTATTTATACTGCGTGTTCTTTGCAGTTCAAAATGTATATGTTAATATATATATATATATATATATGTTGGAATGAACTCAGAATATATATATATTATATAATATATATATATATGCTACAAGGTGTAGCTCTGAATACACGAAAGGCCTTGGAATGTTTTTCTTTTTCCTTGTGGGTTTGCAGCATTCATTCATTTCACATGTTTAATTGCGAAATTCATCCCATATACATATATATATTCTGAAATGTAGGTAAAGAATGGGAACGTAATTTGTAATACTATTTCAACCTTTTCTATAAGAAATTTGGTAATATGGTAGCTACAGCCGAAATCTCCAATTTTCACGCGAGTGTAAAGAATCTTTGTTGTGACGTCAGTCCGGGAGTACGCAATTCACTAAAAGTATATCTCATATTTTATGATATAGTCATTGCGTGCGTGTGTATACTGTATGTAGGCTACACGAGGGTGTGGCTTTGCTTCGTTTTAAAATTTACTGGATGTCCTCCATGGACACGTAAAGGGTGGAGTTAATGCGTAAGTACGATTTAATGTATAAGTACATTTCCTCTTTTTAATTATAATAATTAATTAATCAGAAAGATTTACGTAAAAGCAGAATGTACACACGTTCATAAATTACAAAAATGCAATTCTTTAATATATTAATTTTATTGATAGAGTAGAAATAAAAATAATGACGTACTCACACACACACACACACACACACACACATATATATATATATATATATATATAGTAAAATTTCGTTCAGTATTGTGTAAAGAGTTTGTATAATGTACATCTGTATTTAAATATAATTAATAAAGTAGATTAAAAAGTTAAGCATTAAAGTTTTTAAAAGGTGCCAAAAAAAGCAAAGTACGATTCAGAAAGGAAAAAAGTAGTGTGAAAAAATAAGTGAAAAAACTCCGGCACGATTTGCTTTTCGGGAGAGGGAGGAGGAGAGGGAGGGAGGGGGGAGAGGGGGAGAGGTCTAAAAAAAGAAAAAAAGGATATTAGTCACGTTTAGAATACAACACCGGCAAAACACGTTTTTCTCGGTTGGTTGGTAAAATATAAACGCATGTTCATATTACATAATCTTTTTTTAATGTTTGTTCCAACTTCCACGTTACATTAAAGGAATTTATTGACTGTGAAGAAATTTAAAATTTGATTGTGAAATATTTATAAAGTTCTATTTTACATTTCTTACAAAAATAAAAAAAAATAACTACGGGGATATATATATATAAATACATAAATAATTTCTTTAATTTCTTTAGTAGGTTGCGCCAAACAGCCATTTATGAATGTAAGAACAGAATATTAACTGTCCAATCAAATATTTTTACCAGAGAAAGCAGATTACTCCAGAACAAGCAAACATCATTGCTATTCCACAACTAGATCGTAACAAGATACCTCCAATCCACAAAAACAGTGCAATAAATCTTAACAGTACTATTGACAATAATGGGAAATAAAGTACCAGTTTTCACTGACGAGCAGTTAGATGAATACCAGGTAAGTTTTATAACAATTGCAATATATAATTATTTAAACTTTAATTGCGCAACGACAATTGTTTGATTAAAATTGTTAATTCTACTTAATAAAGAGGCTTTTATGACGGAGTCACTATAAAAATAAATGCATGTTTGACGCAACATATTGGCCTAAATGTAGGCCTATTTACTTAGGCTTTAAATATTCCTATCGTTTCTCGTTAGCGATTCTGTCAGGTATAGAAAGATTTTCGTTTCTTGTTAGCGATACTGTCAGGTATAGAAAGATTTATACTAATGTATTATGTAAGCAACACTTCACCCGCTATATGGTAAAACAACATGCCTCATACAGCTTATATATATATATTATATATATATATATATATATATATATTAAATAAACTCACATTGGTTCCCTGAGATAACGTTTATGGAATACACAGACCTAATGTACATGAAACAAGGAGCTCTTCTGGGATAATTAAATCTACTGTAGACCAAATATATAATGGTAGATAGCAAATTATAAAGTTTTTTCTTTTTCATGATGGAAGCCCAACGTGGGCAACGGGTCACTAGCAAGAGGCCCCAAATAGTTAATTTAATTAGCTCAGAAGAGTTCCTTGTTCCATGCACATTAGGTCTGTTATGCCATATATATATATATATATATATACACACTCGTATTAGAATGCCCAGCAATAAAAATCCTGAAACAACATGCAAGGGACTGGGAGCTGGCGAGTATGTTACTAAAACATTCCCTGGTTGTCCCTTAATTTGTATACTAAATTTGATCCATATTATCCAAGGCGTTTTGGCATACCTTAGCCTCGTTTAAGGGTCCCCTCCCAGTCTCATCCCACCCCTACGGGGGGGGGGGGGGGGTGAGAGTGACTGGGAGGGGGCAGTGTGTTAATAAAACCTTCCCTGGTTCTCCCTTAACGTGTATACCAAATTTGGTACAGATTACCCTAGCCGTTTATAAACGAACAGACACCATCATTATTCAGCCCCTGCCATTACAGTATATATATATATATATATATATATATATATATATATATATATATATATATATATATATATGATACACACAGACCGTGCATGGAACAAGGACTCTTCTAGGATAATTAAATCCACTATAGTCTGAATAAGTAATGGTAAATGACAAATACTATAGTTTTTTCTTTTTCATGATGCTAGCCCGACGTGGGCAAACGGGTCACTCGCAAGAGGTCCCAAAAATATAGCTTCCTCACCAGCTATCTGCAAAGCAGATAGGATGCTAGCTTTGGGACAGGATCTAGGGTTTAAAGCGCCTAGCTCAGCTACATTTAAAACCTCAATATAAGCAAAAGACTCGCTGCCTTCACGTCAGATTGAATACATCAAAGAAAAAGGGGTAACTATTATATTTTTAGCCAAACACCAAAACTTAAACCTCAACTGGCAGAATTGAGCGTCCACTTCTCAAGGCACATAAATGTCCGTTTCATGATGGGAATGAACTCAGAATGGTTCCCTGAGGGTTTTTTATGATACACACAGACCGTGCATGGAACAAGGAACTCTCCTAGGAAGATTAAATCCACTATAGTCCGAAAATTAATGGTAAATGACAAATACTATAGTTTTTTCTTTTTCATGATGCTAGCCCGACGTGGCAACGGGTCACTCGCAAAGAGGTCCCAAAAATATAGCTTCCCTCCACCAGCTATCTGCAAAGCAGATAGGATCCAGCTTTGGGACATGTTATGTGCCTTGAAAAGTGGATATTCAATTCTGCCAGTGAGGTTTAAGTTTTGGTGTTTGGCTAAAAATATAATAGTTACCCCTTTTTCTTTGATGTATTCAATCCGACGTGAAGCTAGCGAGTCTTTTGCTTATAGTGAGGTTCTAAATGTAGCTGGGCTAGGCTGCTTTGAACCCTAGATCCTGTCCCAAAGCTGGATCTTATCGCTTTTGCAGGTAGCTGGTGAGGGAAGCTACATTTTTGGGACCACTTTGCGAGTGACCCGTTACTCACGTCGGGCTAGCATCATGAAAAATAAAAACTATAGTATTTGTAATTAACCATTACTTATTTCGGACTATAGTGGATTTAATCTTCCTAGAAGAGTTCCTTGTTCCATGCACGGTCTGTGTGTATCATAAAAAAACCTCGGAATCATTCTGAGTTCATTCCCATATATATATATATATATATATATATATATTATATATGAAAATTATTTCACGAAAGTAACACGTGAAAAATATTTATGATGAATAAAACCACGAAGGAAAGGAAACACAAAATGGTGCTCAAGCGCTTTCGTCTAATGACATCCTCAGGAACACTGAAGTACATAGAAGGACAGCCTGTATATAGGTTAAAAAAAAATATAATATATATATATATATTAGGGTGGTCCAAAAGGTTAAAGCATCGACTAAGTTCTCTCCACAAGGTTGGTTTTATGCCTCTTGGGTGGACAGTATTTGTGCAAAGTTTCACGTTATTCGGTTAATATTTAGGGGTCGCCCCACTTGCCCCCTTTTTGAAAATTTGGAAAATATATAGACAACTGAATAACTAAATTTTTTTTTGGTTCTCAAAGAATATGAAAGAAAACAGTAAGACAATAGGACATGATAATGGGTGTATCTTCATTATTTCTTCTGCATCAGAGTCGCCTTGGATGGTATTGGTATCTGTTTTCGGTGGGCGGCTACGAGTTGTAGGAGGTACTGCTTCTGGTCCTCGTTTCGTGTCAAAGTGTCATTGTAGCGTTGTGCGAGAGCAATACCTCGCTCGGCAGCATCATTAACGACTTTCATCTTTACGGCGCGATCTCTAAGTTCCCTGTAGTTCTTGTCATTTGGCCATTCCCGTGGATCTTTTTGAAGTAACTGGCGCGCTTCCTCCTTACCTCCAACTTTCAAGGCATCAAAGAGGGTCAATGTCCTTTTCGTGACGAAGGATGCCACATCATTTTCAACACCAGCTTCCGCCATGTCGATTCGTCGGGGGCAGCCATTCTTTTGGGGATGTTGGAGGGTTGAACCATTCTCCTTTTGGTATCAGGATCGATCCTATTATCGAAGAAGGCCAGTCCAATCAGATGCTCCGACAGTACCACAGGTGGCGTCTTAGAGCTGTCTTCGCCGCTTGTGCAGCTCCTCCGTGTGGATATTTTTCCAGAAGATGCAGCATTTTGAGATCATTGAGAGGAGCTTGTGTCCCCATTGGCGCTTCATGCCAGTACTTGACGTAAATCAGACTGACAAATAAAGCCAGCTGAGTCACGTTTCGTTCTTCGCGTGCTGTGAGCTTGAATTGATAGTGAAAGAGGTAGATTTTGAGCGCATAAATCGCCTTCGCCATCCATCTCGCGTGGTGCATGGGACCCGGAGCTCGGATAAAGAGTTGACCACCAGTCTTTCCCCCAGGAAGAGCAAAGATAGTTCAAGGAACTCCTTGTAGTCGTCACGAGGTTGGCTTGCCTGAAGAGCGTTAGGTAAGTAAGTGAGCATCTCTTTTCTCATCTCTTGGAGTTGAGGGTTCTCGAACAAGCTGTCCGATGCTGAGACAAATGCTTCGTGGGAGAGAGATGGCCATTCCTTTTGAAATCGCTTAAAAAGGCCTGTTTTCAGGACTTCCTGTTGAGCCAAATATTGAGGCAAAGACATCAGCAAGTACGACTTCAAGTATATGATGTCGACAACCGATCCAAACTAGCTCGTGACCCAATGCTTCTTCAATCCTGACACAGGCTCCGCGATGTAAACCCGTGTTTGACGCAGTGGTATCGAAGACGAGACCTCTCACATGCTGTTCCACGTTCCATAATTTCATAGTTTGAAGGCATGCCTGGGCCTGTGCTTCTCCAGTTCCTTGTTTCATCTTTGGGACACCAAGCAGCTTCTCCTGTCCATTGAATGTTATAAGGATTGCTATCCGATGCACATTCGTCTTCTTCCCTTCAATGCCGGGGAGAAGCTTTCCGTCCCAATGGAGAAGGACAGGGTCTTCTAGAGAGAATGATTCTAGGTCTTCTCGAGCTGCCTGTTCTCGCCCACTTTCTCTGTAGCGATGAATAGAGCTCCGAGAGCACGTCATCCCAGACAGATCATGCCCCGCGGCCTGTAATACAGCTCCAGTTACGAAAACAGCATTCCGGTCAGAAAGATTGGTGCGATCCATTGCTCCAATGACTTCTGGAGATTGGAAAATGTTCGTAACCTTGTTCTTGGGACGCTTTGGTGCCGGAGCTTCAGACGAAGAAGGAATCGGAACCGATGGTCTATAGTCGTCGTCGTCTTGCGAAAAAAGGGAAAAAGAAGAAGAGGAAAGATCAATTGATGACACTCCTGCTTCTTCCAAATCTTTCTGTGTTGCTTCATGCCTTGCCTTCCTCTTGGCTTCCTTCTCCATTCTGGATCGCTTTCTGTCCTCTTGTGTAGTCGTTTCCTTATCAATGCCAGCCATGCTGCAAGAATTGACGTCCTTGCGCTGCATGGACAGGAAATTTCGGTCCTCAACGTTGACGATTGTGCTCATGGCATCACTGGTTGCGATGTCAAAACAGTTCCTGGATGTCCGCTTTGAAGATGTCTTCATTCATTCTATCGCTGGCACGTTGCCTGGTCCTGTGCTTCTTGAGTGTTTTGTAGCGGTCTAAAAGCTTTGAAAGCTTACGGACACAGGAGTCGATCCGTTGAGTTGGGATCCGCGTTCGGGTCCAGACTTCAATCACCCTCTGGCATGCCTGGTTCAGACTGTCGGAGGTGGTTTGCTTTTGATTGATGTGGTGGTATTGCCCCAAGAGGAGGGCGTCAAGGCATGTAGGGAGCCTTGACGTGGATAAAGTTCCAGTTGCCATCCCTAGAAGCCAAACTTTTGGAATTGATCGAGTTTGAGCCATCGGACCTACGGAAGAAAAAGTACATTATATAATATATATATTCAGAGTGGGGCGACCTCTAAATATTCACGAATCACGCTGCAATTTTGCACAGACCATGTGGACACTAAATGGACAAACACCACACTTGTGGAGACTATCTAAGACAATTTTGAAATTTCCCCCTATGGATTTGGACCACCCTAATATATATATATATATATATATATATATATATATACAGCGTGTCCCAAAGAAATGTATACCCACTTTGTTCGATAATACCAGCTATGAGGATAATAAATATATTACTTTTTATATGTTTTTTAATAAAGAAGTTTCTCCTGAATCTAAATATGTAATTATTTTTATTAAAAATTGAAAAACAAAAAAGTTACAGATGTTTAAATTATAATTATTATTTTCGAGACTTCATGTGCGATATTTTCTAATATTTTTGCACGTATACGAGATAAGTTTGAAACCGACGGCACTGTGCAAAACTTACAAAAAACAACGTTCTGGAAGACGTCGAACATCTTAGATAAAGTGTCATTTAACCATGGAATTTGTAAATTTTTTGAATTAACTAATAATTACAACATTTATGCTTCAATATCAACACTAAACATAAGTATCTCAAAACAGTCGGTTAAAATATTAGAAAATATCGCACATAAAGTCTCGAAAATAATAATTATAATTTAAACATCTGTAACTTTCTTGTTCTTCAATTTTTAATAAAAATAATTACATATTTAGATTCAGGAGAAAATTCTTTATTAAAAAACATATAAAAAGTAATATATTTATTATCCTCATAGCTGGTATTATCGAACAAAGTGGGTATACATTTCTTTGGGACACGCTGTATATATATACACACATATATATATATACATATACACATACATACGTACATACCTATACAATAAACGAAGAAATAAAAAAAAATAAAAAAAAAAAAATTATTAAAAGATTGTGAGATGGGCATACAACTTTGTAAGGAAACACTATCGATTTTTAGCACAAGATCAAACTACCGATTTTTAGCACAAGATTAAATTAATTGTTTCCAACCAATGTTATAAAAAAAAAATACAAATTTATACTGGAAATCTGCCCGGGTTTTATCACTCTACCCATCTTGTATATAAAAATAAAATGAAAATTAAAAGTTAATAAAGTCATACAAGTTTACCAAAGATTTAGCGTTCTACCTTTCTTATCTAGATCTGTTTTGAAGGAATTCAAAACAACAGGATCGAGTTGAAAAAGACCTTTGCTTATGTTGAAGTTATTTGAAAGTTGGATAATGGCAGACTCAAGAATATTTCTATTAACAATGTTGCCAGAGTGAAATAAAACTGAAGCATTATTCCAGTCAATACAGTGGGATAACTCTGACAAATGGACAAAAAGGGCACTGGACAACTGTCCTGTTCTAACGGAATATTGATGCTGTTTTATATGTGTGTGCAAATCCTTTCCCGTCTGACCTATGTAAAAGGAATCACATTGTTTACACCCAATTTTATAGATAATGCCTGAATTATTGGTAGGGCTATTTTTTACTATGATATTTTCACAATATTGTTATATGAAAATACTACATTAATATCCAAAAGTTTAAGTACATTAGCAATGCCTAAAAAGCCCGGGAAAAATGGAAGTACTAAAATATTTTTTGACAAAGTACGAGTGTTATTATTGACACGATAGAAAGTTCGTTTTGCCTTGTTGAGACAAGATTCCATAAACACAGATGGATAACACAGATCACTTCCAATACCGTTGATTTTTTCCAATTCGGCATCGATGTATTCCGGACTGGCGTTCCTAAGGGCGCGGAGAAACATTGATGAAAAAATGGCCTTCTTCGTGGGGGTGTCATGTCCCGAGTAAAAGTGTACGTAGGACAAATTGTTTGTTGTTTTCCGATAGATACTAAACTTAAAACCTGGGCTTTCCCTATGTACACGCCAGTGATGTAGTCGAGACCACCGAGACTGAGACTGAGACCGAGACCGAGACCTGATCCTGTGAGACCAAGATCGAGACCGAGATCAAAGGTTCGAGATCGAGATCTACCTTCCGAGATCGAGACCCTTAAAATTCGAGACCGAGATCGAGATCGAGACCAAGCTCATGCCCTTTCAATTTGTTTTACACTACTATGGAAATTAGACTATGCTAAGTATATTAATAAACTAATAACTACTTTCTCAGATGTAGTGTGTTGAATGCAAAAAGTGTACCTATAAATTAACAAATGAATATATATATATACGTACTTTTTATTATTTACTTCTTTTATATCTGTTACAGAAGGTTTAATGAACGTACCATACCACTACCCAGTTTGACTTGTGCATTTATTTAAAGCATGATAGGTGCTCATTACACTTAAGGAACATCAGCATGCTCAGAAGATCTGCTGAAGTTCGACTTCTGTGGGGCCTCATTATTATGCCTCCATGGCTAAATACACTCTGAATTGGAGCACTAGAGGCAGGCACTGTTAAAACAGTCATGGCAATATTTGGCCAGTGATGGGAATTTATCCCTTTCTGGTGCCAAAACTTTATTGGAGAGTAGTTGTCTAAAATATGAGATTCATCGATCTCAAATACATATTGGATGGGAAGATAATCGTTTTTATCACGCCACAGAGGTTGACACGCCGTTTGGCAACACTAAGTGGCCTTATAATATATACTTATATATAATATATATAATTCTCTATTTAGTGTTTCATTTTCAATAAAATTAATCTGACGGGGGCGGGGAGGGCAAAATTTTTTGTACCGCTAACCTAAAAAAATTCAGACCCACACCCCCACCGCAAGACAAACGTGGCAACTCAAAACAGGGTGACTGATTAGTGAATACCTAGAGTCCCTTACTTTTACAAACTTTCATAAACATTCTGAATTGTGTCTGTTCAACCAAGCCACCATCATGAGTATGCCAATAACATGTATTTTTCACTACGGTCTCGAGAGGTCTCGGGGAGAAAAACCGAGAACCGAGACCGAGATCGAGACCGAGATCTAAATAGCGGAGACCGAGATCGAGATCGAGATCTGCAAATTGGGTCTCGAGTCGGTCTCGAGACCGAGAGACCGATCTCGAGACCTACATCACTGGTACACGCACATCCAAAAATGGGATTGAATTGTCTTGTTCCACTTCTAAAGTAAACTTAATGGAGGGGACTTGATCATTTAACTGAAGGAGGAAGTTATCCAGGTCACGATTCATGGGCCAGATACACACAATATCGTCGACGTACCGCAACCAAGGGATGCCAACCCCCAGGATTCTCGGAATGTAAGTAATTTCGAAAAACTCCATATAAATATTGGAGAGGAGGGGCGATAAGGGGTTGCCCATGGCCATCCCAAAAACTTGTTGATAATACTCGTTATTGAAAGTGAATTTACAGTCTTTGATGCAAAGCTTAATAAGTTCCAAAACAATGTGTGAAGGTAGTGGCAGGTCATACTTATGTAATTCTTGGGAGAGAAAGTCAAGCATATCATCAATCGGCACTTTTGTAAACAATGAACAAACGTCAAAACTGATCAATCTATCGTTAGTTTCAGTACGTGCATTATTCAATTTTTCAGTAAGATCCATGGAATTTTTTACATGTGAATCAGAGATAGTTCCGAGAATGGGGGACAAGACTTTGACAAGCCATTTGGAGAGTTTATAAGTAATAGAGCCCACCGAGCTAATAATAGGGCGCATAGGGTTGCCAAGTTTGTGGGTTTTAATAAGACCGTAAAGGTAGGGCAGAGAAGGTGAAGTGGACATGAAAAGCGGAATTAAGTCCTTATGATCTTTGAGAATGCGTTTCAAGCCACTATTAAATGATTTGATGACGTCATCCTGCGGGTTCTTCCTAAGTTTGCTGTATGTGGCGGGGTCCTGGAGAAGCTCGTTCATCTTTCCGATGTAGTCCACTTTGTCCATAATAACTATGGTGTTAGCCTTGTCCCTTATCGCCCCTCCTCTCCAATATTTATATGGAGTTTTTCGAAATTACTTACATTCCGAGAATCCTGGGGGTTGGCATCCCTTGGTTGCGGTACGTCGACGATATTTTGTGTATCTGGCACATGAATCGTGACCTGGATAACTTCCTCCTTCAGTTAAATGATCAAGTCCCCTCCATTAAGTTTACTTTAGAAGTGGAACAAGACAATTCAATCCCATTTTTGGATGTGCGTGTACATAGGGAAAGCCCAGGTTTTAAGTTTAGTATCTATCGGAAAACAACAAACAATTTGTCCTACGTACACTTTTACTCGGGACATGACACCCCCACTAAGAAGGCCATTTTTTCATCAATGTTTCTCCGCGCCCTTAGGATCGCCAGTCCGGAATACATCGATGCCGAATTGGAAAAAATCAACGATATTGGAAGTGATCTGTGTTATCCATATACTTAAACTTTTGTATATTAATGTAGTATTTTCATACAACAATATTGTGAAAAATATCATAGTAAAAAATAGCCCTACCAATAATTCAGGCATTATCTATAAAATTGGGTTGTAAACAATGTGATTCCTTTTACATAGGTCAGACGGGAAAGGATTTGCAACACGTATAAAACAGCATCAATATTCCGTTAGAACAGGACAGTTGTCCAGTGCCCTTTTTGTCCATTTGTTAGAGTTATCCCACTGTATTGACTGGAATAATGCTTCAGTTTTATTTCACTCTGGCAACATTGTTAATAGAAATATTCTTGAGTCTGCCATTTCCAACTTTCAAATAACTTCAACATAAGCAAAGGTCTTTTTCAACTCGATCCTGTTGTTTTGAATTCCTTCAAAACAGATCTAGATAAGAAAGGTAGAACGCTAATCTTTGGTAAACTTGTATGACTTTATTAACTTTTAATTTTCATTTTATTTTTATATACAAGATGGGTAGAGTGATAAAACCGGGCAGATTTCCAGTATAAATTTGTATTTTTTTTTTATAACATTGGTTGGAAACAATTAATTTAATCTTGTGCTAAAAATCGGTAGTTTGATTTGTGCTAAAAATCGATAGTGTTTCCTTACAAAGTTGTATGCCCATCTCACAATCTTTTAATATTTTTATTTTTATTTTTTTTATAGGTATGTATGTATAGGTATGTATAGGTATGTATGTATGTGTGTATAGGTATGTATAGGTATGTATGTATGTATGTGTATAGGTATGTATAGGTATGTATGTATGTGTATATGTATATATATATATATATATATATATATATATATATATATATTTTAACCTATATATAGGCTGTAACCTTCTATGTACTTCAGTGTTCCTGAGGATGTCATTAGACGAAAGCGCTTGAGCACCATTTTGTGTTTCCTTTCCTTCGTGGTTTTATTCATCATATATATATATATATATATGCAACTAGCTTCAGTTTTTTGAGAACCTTCCCCGCAGACTGGCTAGACCTATATTATAGTTTTTATAATGTTTGTTTTATTAGTTAGTATCCTAATAATTGTATATGAAAATAAAGTCATGGAAGCATACACAAAATGTATTTTATATATATTGACTCTTCGGGAAAATTCTGTGCATAAATTATCTCTCAAATGAATAAGTTAATTAAGCAAACTAAATGGAAAATAGTATACGTTCTCAAATCTAACTTTTTATCTATTTCTTTTTTCATTTTATTTGAAAACCAGGCCTGTACTTTCTTATCCAGGAAGGACATTTTGAGGTAAGTGTTAGGGAATAACATCGTGCTGAAACAAACATGAATATTTATTTTTCATTCTTAAGAAATTAAATTTTTTATTATTAAAAAATTAAAAATTCAAAAATCTTTCTTCCGAAAAGAATAGAAGTGACAGAGTTTTACGATATTTAGATATATTTGATATGACATTAATATAATCACAATACTCTAATCTGAATTTACAGTTGGAAGCATGGAAGCTATTTAGGCAAAATTAATAGCATTTAGTTTTTACACAAAAATGTAAAAGTAGCAAGTAATAGTAACAGTGATAACAAATAATAATAATAATATTAGTAATAATAATGATGCAGTATAAAGTTTACATTGTGTTACATAATTTTAAATTAAATAAGTTTAGTACAAAATAAATAATGCTTAATAAATAATGCTTAATAAATAAAAATGCTTAATAAATAATTAATAAATAATGCTTAATAAAAAATATAAAAAAGAATAGATTACGAAATTAAAAGTGTTTAATGAAACTAGCATATTTTACTTAGTTGATTACAAAATGGGAACTTCATTACTATGGTAAAAATAGTGATAGTGAACTTATACATCAGTAGGAGAGCTAATGAAGCGCTTTTTTAGTGATTTGCGAGATACATTTAGTGATGAAGCCTTATTTATGCGCGTGGGAATCGCATTCCATACATCTGCTCCTTTGAAAGAGAAAGCATTTCCTGCAGTTTTTAGTGTATAATTAGGTTTGTGTATAAAATCCGTGGGCAGTCTAGCGTTATAACGACGGTATATTTGATGGGGGATGATTGCCTTTTGAATGGGTGATGTATGTTTATTTTTATTGATAACTTTATACATACTGACAGCAACGATGAATTTGTATAAGTCATTTAATTTTAAAATATTTATCCCTTTAATTAAACATTGGGGAAGTGTGACTTTATCTGTCGTCATTATTCGAGAGAGTTCGCAGACATTTTTTATGAATTTGTTTCATTTTTTCTTTGAGTTACCCCCATGTTGTATTGCAATATAATAAATGTGGATGGATGAAAGAATAATATATGGTAAGGAGTGCGTTTTGAGGAAGGGTCGTTTTTAGTTTAAATAAGATAAAGAGAAATCTTGATATTTTGAATTTGAATGTATAAGTTAATACATTTTTTTTTCCACGTAAATTAATGCCAATTTTTTTTTTTTCACGTAAATTAATGCCAAGAACTTTAAGCTCATTCACCCTTGCAAGAGTAGTGTTCCCAATTTTTGTTTGATAGTTTGTATTAATATGTTTTGTAATAATCATATAAGATGACTGTCAGGTTCACTAAAAGTTTATTAGCGCACATCCATTTATACACATTTTCTAATTGCCTATTCGTTTCACTAATCAGAAAGTCTGAGTTATAATGGGAAGAAATAAGTGTGGTAACATCTGTGTATTGTAAGCAATTTAATGTGGTTGATAGCTGGAAATCGTTGACGTGAATTAGAAATAGTAATGGGTCAAAAATAGATCCTTGTGGAACAACACTACTTAACATCACCTTGTCGAATAAATTACCTTTTAATCTGATGTACTGATGACGATTTGACAGATATGCAGTAATACTAAGCCTAAACCTAACACCTGATAAATGATAAATTTTATTGCCAAAATTAATGAGAAGTGAGGCAAAAGAGAGAAAATAAAATAATTTGAAGCTTTGATATCCTGGAATCGGTGCTTGTAAAACAAAAACAAAAAAGACCTTAAGTGTACCGTAATCTGGATAAACTAAAACTAACATTTAATACGAGGCAATATGAACAAGTGACATTCAATTAGTAAAAATTACAATGAACGTACATTAACATTACAATATTTAAAAATACAAAAGTTAAATAAATAAACCTTTCAATCTACCTCAAAAATGAGGCAACGATTACTTAGGGCTTAATTCTTGGATACAGGTGAAGTCGGCCCTTGGTAATTTCGGCCCAGTGATCTCGGCCCATTAACCTAACCTAAGCTAACCTATTAACACATACGTCAGCTGATATCACTGTTAATGATCTCGGCACATATTATAACACTGGGGAACAAATTTCAACTTTTTGTCTATTGAATTAGATTTGACAGTTAGTTCTAGGTAATTTGGGTGTGCTGAGCACGAATTTTTACTCGGTTTTGCTCTATCAGGTCCTGATTTTGCTCAACACCCCTCCTCTTTCGTCGTATTCATAAAAAGGTTTTTTCTCAATACTCGCTGTCTTTTTGCAGTTACACATTATGCAACTAGGTTTTTATCTAGGTATTTGTACCTATTGTTATGGTATTGTTGTATTATGTATATTTTTATATGTAACACCCTAAAAATATTTTTAATTTTGTCATTTTTAACCCATTTTAATATTAGTAAATTAAGCTAAAAAATCATAGAATTCTAAAATTTTCTCGAGCGTTCCTGTTCTCTGTAGAGTATTCTAGAGGGACAACTAAAATATATAAAAGCGACTCGTTTCCAGAGTTAATCAGTCAATTCAATCAGTCAGTCAGTCAGTCAGTCAGTTGAGTTAGTTAATTAAGTTTGGGCATTAACATAATTTTGAATTGGCATATGATTTAGTGAGTAATTTTGTCATCGTGATTTAATATAGTTGATTTAATTAGACGTAATTTATATTGTACCTACTCATCCGTGTTTCTAGTTTAATTTCATAGATTGTAAGTACCTATTTCATAATAAGTACCTATTTAAACTAATTTTTGTGTTTATATTTCAGATTTTCTTAAATTTATATGAATTAAGGGCTTTAAATACCTTTACAAATTGGCAGAACAATCAAGCAATATGTCATCAAGCACTAGAAAGTTCAAATGCAAAAACAACACTGATTCCTTCTGTTATATATGTGGAAATTTTACACTTCCACATCAACGAGCAAATATAACTGACTTCGTAAAAAGAGCTTACTTAGCTTATTTTGGCATAAAACTGGGGGACCAAGATAAATCGTGGGCTCCACATAAAGCCTGCACTATATGCATTGAAAGACTGCGACATTGGACGAAGGGTTCGGATTCAAAAATACCTTTTGGAGTTCCGATGGTAAGTTTATGATTTCATAAAACTACGTAATTTAATCACTAGTATACTGTAACTTACCTAAATGTAATTGTAACTTAGGTACATAAACAAAAATTTACAGAAAATGTTTATAAGAATCTCAAATATTGCATAAGGTTGAAACACATAGAAATGTTAAATGTTTGGGTGATAACTTTTTATAAAATTCATAAAAACAAGTCTCGTCGCTTTTGTTAACGCTTTACAATTTTTTTTCCATATCAGGTGTGGCGAGAGCCTACTAACCACGAGACCGATTGCTACCTTTGCTTTGTCAAGACTTCGGGCTTCACTAAGAAAAATAAACATTGTATCGACTACCCAAATTTCGACACCGCGATACGACCTGTGCTACATTCAAATGAGATCCCCATTCCAAAATTTAAGGGTCTGCCAACTCAAGAATTAGTTGAAGATGTTCCTGAAAATATTGTTATGCACTTTGAGGAGTCAGACACCGATTTTGACCCAGCGTATTTGAAAGTCAAAACGATCCGCAAAAGTTTAACCAGGCCGAGTTGAATGATCTTGTAAGGGATCTAAATTTGCCAAAAAAGGCTGCGGAAATTTTAGCTTCAAGACTTAAAGAGAAAAACTTGCTTACTTCAAACACATACATTTCATTTTACAGAAAAAGAGAAGAAGAACTTGTTAAATATTTTAGAACAGAGGATAGTTTAGTATATTGCTGCGACATAGTTGGTTTGTTAAAGAAGATGGGGTTGAGTCTTACGATGCAAATGATTGGCGCTTGTTTTTAGACAGTTCGAAAAGAAGTCTTAAGTGTGTGTTGTTGCATAATGGCAATCTATACGGCTCGATACCGATTGGGCACTCAACAAAATTAAAAGAAAAGTATGAACATATAGAAAAGGTTTTAAATCTTATCAAATATAGGGAGCACGAGTGGATCATATGTGTTGACTTAAAAATGGTTAATTTTCTGCTAGGACAACAAGGAGGGTATACTAAATATCCCTGCTTCCTTTGCTTATGGGACAGCAGAGCCAAGGAAGAACATTATTCAAACAAATCTGGCCAGCACGAACATCACTTACTGTCGGAGAAAAAAACGTAATTAATCCACCTTTAGTGAGCAGAGATAAAATCATATTTCCTCCTCTGCATATAAAACTAGGCCTCATTAAACAATATGTAAAAGCTTTAGATACGAACGGCGAGTGTTTCAAATACATAACTTCAAAATTTCCAAGTTTAAGTTATGAAAAAAATCAAGGCGGGAATTTTCGACGGTCCACAAATAAGAACAATGATTAAAGACAGCAATTTTCCTAATGTCATGAATGAACGCGAAAAAAATGGCTGGTTCTCATTCGTGGACTTGATAGAAAACTTTTTAGGCAATTATAGGGCAGATAACTACGAAGAAATCGTAAAAAAACCTTTAAGGGACTACAAAGAGTTAGGTTGCAATATGAGCATAAAAATGCATTTTTTGAATAGCCATCTTGACCAATTTCCAAGTAATTTAGGTGATGTAAGTGACGAACAAGGGGAGAGATTCCACCAAGATATAAAAATTATGGAGGAACGGTACCAAGGCCGCTGGGATTCCCACATGATGGCTGATTACTGCTGGTGCTTGAAAAGAGACCTGCCATCAACAAGCAAATACGCTAGAAAGTCTTACAAAAGAAAATTTTTGCCACAGTGAAAGCTTCATATCTGTTTGTTTTTTTATTTTAAGTCATTTCTATCGTTATAATGTAATTTTACTGTAGTTTGAACTGCTTGTATTCATGAAACTTGAAAAAAAAATTTAACACATGACTTAATTTTTTAGTCCTAATTTGAAAAATCTGGAAAATGGCACATAGGCTGTCGACAAGAATCAGGACCTGATAGAGCCAAACCGAGTTGAAATTCGTATTCAGCGCACCCAAATTACCTAGAATCAAGTGTCAGATATCATTCAATAAAATACGTGTTGCCCAGTGATAATTGATCCGAAATCACCAAAAAGGGCCGAGATCACCGCTGCAAGTGGGCCAGTAATACAGGGTGTTCGGAAAGTCACTGTGCACTTATATAATTAATGTTTTTTTTATATTTTTATATTTTTATATTTATATTTTTTATATTATTTTTTTATTATTTTATTATTTTTTGTAGTTTTCAACACCTTTTATAAGTTCTGATGGTCCCATCCATAACCTCTATCATAAGTTTATATGCAATGTTATACTATTGTATGCTATTAAATAATATAAGTGCACAGTGACTTTCCGAACACCCTTTATAATGGCAAAAAGGTAGAGTGCAAATCAATTGCAGTTAGACTCTCCAAGAGGCGAGAGGGGGTTAGACCCTCCAGGGGGGAGAGGGTAGCCTAACCTAACAAGGGAGGAAAGGGGGTAACCTAACCTGGCAGATCAGGCCCACAAAAGAATAAATACACACACACACACACATATATATATGGGATGAATTTCATAATTAAACACGTGAAATGAATGAATGATGTAAATCCACAAGGAAAAAGAAGTGATTTCAAGGCCATTCGTGTATTCAGAAGTACACCGACGAGGTGTACTTCTGAATACACGAAAAGCCTTGGAATCATTTTTCTTTTTCTTTGTGGGTTTACATTATATATATATATATATATATATATATATATATATAAATTTTATGTGTATATATGTACGTGTGTATGCATGTTTGCATGTATGTTTGTATATGTTAACCCCCCCCCTTTATGGCCCTGAGTCGGTTCGGATTCGACGGGGGGGTTCTGGTTCGGAGGCAAGCAACGGATGTTTCTTCTTTATACTTTTCTATAATTCTTTCTAATTCTTTTCTCTCGCTTATTAATTCTTCTCTTTTTATAATTCTCTGATCTTTTCTCTTATACTAAAATTATCGACTTTTCTCTTTTATAACTTGTCGACTTGACTGACTGAATTCCTGAAGAGAGTACGGCTCGAAGGAAAAAGATAAAAACTTCTTTTACTGTGGTTTACTTCTTAAAAATATACAGGTACTCTGAATTTACAGGGCTAGAGGTTCGACCTCTTTCGACCATGGCTCAGGCCGGAATCTAAAAATATATTAAGGAGGCAAGGGGCCTCTGCCCCCTCCTAATGAGGTGCTAATCTGAAGTACAATGATGAAGTGCTAATCTGAAGTACAATGATGAAGTGCAACGATGAAGTGCTAATCAGAAGTGAAGTAATTTTACAAGTACAGTATAATATAGTCTAAATGTTTGGGGGAGACAATCGAAGGTTAAGTTTCCCCCCTTTTTAAACACATAATCAGATGTTTTTGAAAGATTTCAACTAAAAAAATATAAATAAAAAAGAACAACAGTATCGCCGATTCTACATTTTTGACGGCAATATCATTTCGTAATAGCACATAAGCACAATTTTGAGTACATGACTGAGTACGTATTAATTTTGGTTCATTACAGTTACGATTACAATTACCAATTAATTCACATTCACTTGTTGTTTAATTACACTTCCATTTTAAAGTACATTCTTACATGATAAATTAAATCATTACATTTAATTACAGTTTCACTGAAGTACATTACAAGTTATTATTAATTTAAAGTATTACAGTTAATTACAATTAAACAGTTACTATAACTTTTCGTTTTTACAGTGTTTCATATTAATAGACAATTAAGATGTTAGAAATATAATACAAAGTACATGGCACTTACGAGATAATTTATTTACGAAATAATATGTTATAATGTTATGAATTTGAAATCAGAGCGGACGGAGGCATCTGATCTTTGAGGCGCTCGAATCTGCTGTCGTGAGTGGAATTTTATAACTTCTTAACTCAGCATTTTTTAGTTCAACTCGGGAGGTCATATAATTAAAAATAAAAATGAAAAAATAATACGAGAACGTTTTTTCGCGTTCTCGAACGAACTGCGAAAGTTTTGCATTTCATGATTGACACGAGTAAACATAGACTGATAAGTTGATAGGGCATAAGTAGACAATAGGTAGATGAATGAATAAGTAATAAAATTAATAAAGGATAGCGGTCAAGAAAGAACATGAATGTAAGAATGAGTATGGTTCAATAATAATGTTTATGCTACATAACATATAAATAATAACTTCTATAGAGTGTTTAGTCCTTAGGGAAATAAATGACGGGAAAATGTGACGTCATAGTTATTGAATTTTTACGTATAGTTCAAATCATTGTTAGGAAGATTTACAAGAACGAATTAGAGACACAGAGTGGGAAACGTAAAGAGAATAAAGTTATTTTGTGACGTCATAGTGTATAAGTCATTATTAGAAAGATGAATTAGAAAAATACAGGAATGAATAAAGACGTACAAATCGAAATTCTATCCAAAACTCGCTTATGTGATTTTTGGTTTCTTATGTAAAAATGGACTAATGATGGTGTAGGAATTGTTCATTGTTCACTTTTTACATACAGTATATATGTATAGAAAAAAGTAAAACAAAACTTCTTTATTAAGACGTGTATGTGTGTATGCATGAAGAGGACCGGTACTAGACCCTCCAAAGGGGGAGTGGGTAACCTAACCTAACAAGGGTAATAAAACAAGAAGGAGAGAGAGAGAGAGAGAGAGAGAGAGAGAGAGAGAGAGAAGAGAAGATCCTTTCGTATAGTTCACTTTTACTAAATATTTCAAAAAAAGATTCAATTTAGCAATTTTTTGGTTCCCGACCTACCCCCGAAAATAAGCCTCCCTGAAAATGCTAGAAATACCCATTTTTTGTATTGTAATCAACCTAAATGAACAAGATTTTTGTCAAATATCAACATATTTGATATCAAAAGAAAGGTAATTCGGAGCTTTATTCAGTAAGGTACAAGAAACAGTAGTAGGGTGTTACCGCCCCCTTAGAGCATCATCCCAATGCAGCTCTGCGGCAATGGGCCTCGAAAAGATAAGACGAGTAAGAACTTTATTCATCTTATCGAATCGAAGTGGGAACAACTTGGTTAACATTAGGTTAAAATTATATAAATTAAAATACTTTGAGCTTTTGACAATGTTAACAAAGCCCCATCGTTTTTTGTATTTATTTCTCAAAAATAACACCAAAAAGATCTTTACCAATAACATAGAAAATAAAGGTTTAAACAAAAGAAAGTAATCTTAGGAACCTTTTGCACTTAAAGCAATGAACAAACTTTTATTCGCTTGAAACAAAGCTTAAAATAAAAAGCAAAAACAAATAATCTCAGTTACATTTTAACCTCAGAGCAGTGACCAAATTTTTCTTCGTCATGTTTGGGATTGCATGTCTATTTTGTTCAACGACCTACAAAAGTTGTTGAAACTCACTTTCATCCTTACAATGCCCATGAAAATCTTGCATGAGCTTGACGCCACGCTCTGCCTTGTCATTTACTACTTTGGCAGACGAAATAAGCCCCTCATTCTTTTAAAATCGTCATCTTCTTCCCATAATGATATGGGTTTTTCAATCCATTCCCTAGATGAGTTGAGAAGTCTGAATAGGTACCAAAATCTTAGACCTCTGAGGCGATGAAGTCTGACACCCTGCTTCAGAATAGGGAAGATAGGCTGACCTGGTGTGAACTCTTGAGGAGGATCATATTTTGTTAATTCTTTGTCCATCTTAACCTTTTCTTCATTATTAACAGAGCCAAAGAAAGACATGGGGACGAGCTCTTCAGTCAAGTACCAATAATGACCTCGAAAAATGGCTAGGGCAGATTCAGCAACCTCTGTCTATTTTTTTGTATTTTATCAATTCATTGTAGAATCTAAGATCATTTACAGGAGCGTCGGATGATTTAGTAGAGGACAACCAATTGGTGTAAAGGATTGAAGCCATCCATCTTGCATGATGGAAGGCTCCTGGTTTAATCCAATGAATTCCTCTGGAAGGCACTTCATTCAGAATGAGGAGAATTGTCTCTGCCAATTCTCTATAGTTATCGCGAGGAAGGGAACTCTTTTGGTTAAGAATATCATTTATGAAACTGATGCTGGATTCTCTCATATCTCTTAAATACCTATCTTTTATTTCGAGGTGTCTGTGAGGCAGTTTAGTGTCAATATTTTTCCAAACACTTTCTCTAAAGTTCTTGAAGGTTTCATTTTCAGGTGAATTAGTTTTGCCAAATATTCTGATGTAGACAATAGCCAAAATCCTCTCAGAAATATGATGACGGCATGCCATCCACAGTAATTTTTTTCCAAGAAGTTCTTCCACCTTTTGGCATACATCTTTTTTCCATCCGGTGTTTGAGGCAGTTGTATCAAATACTAGCCCTTACACATTGTCTTCTAGCTTCCATTCTGAGATGGTTTCAAACATGCTTGTTGCTTGAGCTGATCCGGTACTGTCTTTGATTTTTGCTACGGAGAGTAATTTCTCAAAATCATTTTCCCCAGTAACTAGTATTGCCAATCTTTCCTCCTTTCCACCTGATAAATTACAGATCATTTTGCTATCCCAATGGATCAGAACATACTCGGGAAGAACGAAATTACCTTGGATGTCCTGCCACGTTCTTTTTCTTGATATTGTAGCTGCTCGAGCTGAAGTAGTTTTGGATATGCTCATTTCTTCTATGTTTTTGCCACACTCTGCGATGACAACTGATGCAAAAACTGTACGTTGCCTTATGGAGAGTCCAAGACGATCTGCTGTGTTTGATACTAGTGTTGATTGAAGCAAACTACTTGGTCTTGGTTTTGATGGGCCTGGCTGGTGTTCTGGAGAATATTCTTCACCCGAAGAATTATCTGTGTCATCACTCTCAGTGATGGTTGGATTGCCTGATCTCTTTTCCAATGCTTTTCGTTCAGCTTTTTTCATTTGTCGCTTTCTTTCTTCATCGAATCTTACTTCTTTGCACTTTTGACACATAAACTTTATCTAAAGGGCCAAGACGTATCTTCTTCTCCCCTCTTTGGTCTTCTAGGAAATTTATGTCCTCTTTAATTTGTTCCTGAGCTCTTAGGGAATCTGTTCTTTTCTCATGAAATACGTTTTGTGTAGAAATATCAACCAGATCATTCAACTGACCCAAGTAACTTTGTTTTTTGGTTTCATAACATTAGTTTTTTGCTCTTTATTATTATTTCATGTAATTTTATCAAGTTTAGTAGCATGGTTCGTGGGGTTTTATGTCTTACGACATCCTTTGATGGAATGCCCGCTTTTTCCCAAATTGTTTGAACTTTTTTCAAAACATTCAAAATGTTTTCCTCTTTGGAAATATTAGGGCCTTGCATTTGTTTTCTGCTGAGGTAGAAAAAATGCTTCAAAACGTCTCCTTTTGATGGCAGCATGCATCCCTCTTGGCCATTTAGATCATCCTTTAATGCACCAAGCAAACAGTCGAAGTTTGTTGGACTGTTTCTTAATACAGCTTTATTTGTATTCATTCTTACAATACCTCATAATTAAACACATTTTATTATCTAAATACCTGAAAAAAAATCACAAAATAGTTAATTCTACAATAAACTCTTGCTATTGCGCCTTTCTTGGCTAAAATAAAAAAAGTCCCTTTCTTAGTTGAGAATTTGAGCCCCATTAACCTGATCAAATGCCTTTTACGGTACCTTAACCCATAACATATTGAAATTGAATCTTCTTCTGATATATTTAGTATAAGTGGACCATTTCTAATGGCATTTTCAGGGGGGACGGCCCATTTCGGGGGTGGATCGGGGACGCCAAAATTGTTAAATTGAATCTTTTTTTGATATATTTAGTAAAAGTGAACCATTTCTAACAGGAAAAAAGGTATATTCAATGGATCTGAAAAAAGGTCATAAGTGGGACACCCTAGTGGGCATATCGCATCGCATAATGAAGTCTTCACAAGCCATCCTGGGGGTTTAGCATCACAGCCATTTGGCATAGGAGCCAGCCAATCGTAAGGCGTAAACAGCTCGCAGCCAATTTCTTTAGAAGGTAAGCAGCCAGAGAATACAGCCAGTCACGGGCATAACCAGTCGTATATGGCTTAATCATGGCATGTACACAGTTATTTCCTCGTACCTACGTATAAAGGAGAATTAAAACGCACAATTACATCGCTCTGTCTCAAAAATAGCAAAACACACACACACATCGTATATGCCTTAATCAAGCAAGGCATGTACACAGTTATTTCCTTGTATGCACGTAAAAGAGAATTAATATAATTGTCTAAAAAAAAATTGCAAAATACACACACACACACACATACTGTATGTATATATGTATATATATATATATATTTGCATGCAAGCATGCTTTCCTTAGACTACCTCACAATCCCCTTCATACATAGCACCTCATGCATAACCCCTGCTCCAACCATCGCCAGTATTACAACACCAACTAACCACCACCACCACCAATTAGACCAGTAAAGTCTCAAAAACGGCACAGATAATAGAGAAGCTATCAGTCTTCTCGTAGTGGTAATGAAATGCCGCTACAACCAGGTTTTTTTTAAGGTGCTTCAACCCTGCTGGATTATTGACCGGGTTGTAATGTATTGGAATGCTAGCCGATCTTTCAAACAAGAACTGAAACCTGGTAAACATAATTTAAAACAAAACAATTTTTTGTCTTAATATAGAAATATATCTTTAAATCATATCATAAAAAATAATCATTTAATTTTATAATAAAACTAGAGTTTAATTTTTAGGGTAACTTATTTATTTTTATTAAAATTCCTTTACCACGCATTAACGAATCTTTCATCCTACGAATTATTTAAAACAAATTTTTTGCCTTAACAAACAAATTTATCTTTTAAGCATATTATAAAAAATATTAATTTAATTTCTAAACCAGTTTTTAGTTTTAGGGCTACCTTATTTATTTTTATAAAAAATCTTATTTTCTGAAAGTAGGCGGAGCCTTTATTTTACCACATAAAAAGTCGGCAAACATTTCAGACCATAAAACAGAAATAAATACAGGGATATATGTATAAATACATGAATAATTTCTTTAGTAGGTTGCAACAAACAGCCATTTATGAATGTAAGAACAGAATATTAACTGTCCAATCAAACATTTTTACCAGAGAAAGCAGATTACTTCAGAACAAGCAAACATCATTGCTATTCCACAACTAGATCGTAACAAGATGCCTCCACTCCACAAAAACAGTGCAATAAATCTTAACAGTACAATTTTCTCATATGCTCTGGTTAGCTAATATGATCGAAGGTACAGTTTCCCGCCTATGTAATGTTCCTCACCTCACAGGTGACTCCGTACATGTGGCAACGCTGCAGTGTTTGTCAAGGTACCCCAACTGGGGGAAGGTGGGGGTGGAGGGGGGACAACCGAGTCCAAGTCTGTGTTCATAAAGATAAACAATTAATATGATCGTGGACATCGTTGAACTCCATGTAGTTTACTAGTCTTATACAGTAATAAGGTTCCATTATGATTACTGCAACGCTATATGAACAGCTACGACAATAGAACTTTTTATATACTAGTGAATGCGAAATGTTCGCCTGCAGGAAATTTTCGCGTTTTTCGCGTAGGCTATAGTTTACGCGAAAATAGGAAAAAAAAATTAAATCCACTATAGTCCGAATAAGAAATGGTAAATGACAAATACTATAGTTTTTTCTTTTTCATGATGCTAGCCCGACGTGGGCAACGGGTCACTCGCAAAGAGGTCCCAAAAATATAGCTTCCCTCACCAGCTATCTGCAAAGTAGATAGGATCCAGCTTTGGGACAGGATCTAGGGTTTAAAGCAGCCTAGCCCAGCTACATTTAGAACCTCAATATAAGCAAAAGACTCGCTGCCTTCACGTCAGATTGAATATATCAAAGAAAAAGGGGTAACTATTATATTTTTAACCAAAAACCAAAACTTAAACCTCAACTGGCAGAATTGAGCGTCCACTTTTCAAGGCACATAACATCCAACCGGCAATTGGAAGGCCCTGGGTTCGATTCCCGGGCGGTTCGCCTCATTTTTCATTATTCGTTATCTCTCCTCCTCGTGTGCAGAAGCGTTCCTTAACACTTATGTCGTTTCTATTCATATATATATATATATATAGGGCCATTCAAAAAAGACGCAACAGTTTAAATTGCTTATATTTCGTAATATTGTTAACGTACAGGAATGATATTTGTATTAGTTTACAGCGTACACCTGGGAGTTTTGTTACCGCTTAGGCCTAGTAGCCTAAGGCGCTAGGCAAACGACTCTTGTAGCCTTAAATGAATATTTTGATGATCGCCTCATCTCGAATCGCTTCCCTGAACGTTTTTCCTGTGGATGGTCTTGGCCACCATATTCTCCGGATCTCGACCCATGTGATTATTTTTTATGGGGATATCTGAACGATAATGTTTACAGAAACAATCCTCTCACAATTAGTGAGCTGCAAGAGGAAATTTCATCTGTTGTTAGCACAATCACTCATGACGTTCTACGCACAGTACTTGCCAATTTTCAACGTCGACTGCAAATGATTTTGGATGCCGGTGGTTCACACATTGAACATGTTTTTCAGTAAATAAAAACTCCCAATTGTACGCTGTAAACTAATACAAAAATCACTCCTGTATGTTAACAATATTACGAAATATAAGCAATTTAAACTGTTGCGTCTTTTTTGAATGTCTCTCTCTCTCTCTCTCTCTCTCTCTCTCCCTATAATATATATATATATATATATTATATATTATATATATATATATATATATATATATAATCTTGTAGATTCGTAAGTTAGTAAAGGTTTAAAGCTGCACACGGACTCCACAAACAGCTCTATTAGTGTTGTTACATAATGATTTAATATACGCGAGACTGGTGAGTGGGGAAGGGGAATGAGGGTGTGTGGAGGTTGGTTGTGTAATGTCTATTTTCGGTTCAAATTCACTAGTATATAAAAAGTTGCATTGTGGTATTTGTTCATATAGACTTGCAGTAATCATAATGGAACCTTATTACTGTATAAGACTGGTAAACATTGTGTTCATAAAGAGAAACGATTAATATGATCGTCAACAGCGTTGAACTCCGACATTACATTATAATTAGGGCCCGTTCAAAAATTACGTAACGCTATTTTTGCTAAAACTTGACACCCCAGATCCCCCAGGAACGTTCTGTAACGCTAGACCAGGTACCCCCCAAAGATATTATTTAACACTTCCCCCATCCCACACGTTGCGGAACGTTACAAGAGGAGGGGGGATCAGATTTTAGCAAAAATAGCGTTACATAATTTTTGAACGGCGCTTTACCTCTATGTCAATGTTATATATTGTTGGATTCGGTTGTCCCCCTTCCACCCTACCTTCCCCTAGTTGGGGTACCTTGACTATCGCTGCGGCGTTGCCACATGTACGGAGTCGCCTGTGAGGCGAGGAACATTACATATGCGGGCAACTGTACAAAAACTATTTATTCTCAACCAATTTTTATTGGCATACTGGCAATTTTCTCACCAGCTGGTGAGAAAGTTGCCCAGTTGTGCCAATACACAGATCCTATCTAATAATTTTATTTCAGAGTCAATTATAAAAAGAAATGAATATAAATTGAAAGTAAAAAACTTTTAGGAGAGATGCTACGAAGCAAATCTTTTCATATAAACTTAAATAAACTTATATTTAAACAAACTCTTTAAACTTCCCTGCATTAAACATTTCATTGTTAGTCATTTCATTAAATATTTCATTAGACATTTCAGAAATATGGAAAATTTTATTTTCAGGATCTATAAATATGCATATAATTGCATTACAACAATGAGGGTCGATTACAAGCCTATTAGATAATGAATTTCCCCTAATCACTCGACAGTACAATTTTCTCATATGATCTGGTTAGCTAATACGATCGAAGGTAAAAAAAAACTATTTATTCTCAACCAATTCGTATTGGTATATCTGACAACTTTCCCACCCCACCAGTTGGTAAGAAAGTTGCCAGTTGTGCCAATACATAGATCCTATCTAATAATTTTATTTATTTGTAAAAATGTAGTTATTTACACAAAGCTCAAATCTCTCTCTCTCTCTCTCCTCTCTCTCTCTCTCTCTCTCTCTCTCTCTCTCTCTCTCAAATTATTTTATGCTAATGAACTTCCTGGTAACTAATTTATTAATGCAGTTGCCTACAAAAAGCTGTTAGTATTTTACTCATCAAGCCTATGACGTGAAGGTTCAATGAATAAGTACAACACACAAATATATATATATATATATATATATATATATATATATATATATATATATATATATATATATATTATCTCCCTCCATTTCCATTTTACAAGAAACGCTTCATTTCATTTAAACCAGACAAAGCCCGATGCTGTAAAATTCAAAGTCAAGTTCATGGTCACAGCCCATGCAAACAAAGGGTTTATTTAATTTTATATAATTGACGTACTTTGTGTACCTAGATACGTTCCTAAAACGAAAAAAAGAGATTGGCTTTTCTCGGATACGCCCCTTTGATATTCCGAGCAAAACAAAGGGTTCAAAATGTTTTCGTGATTATATCATCCATTTAGTATTTCCTTTAAAGTAAAAAGGCATGCGAGCTGACAAAGAGCTGTGACGTATCTATCTCGTCCGAATGACGCGGAGGAGGTTCCGGTTTTCCTATTATAAAAGAAGGCGCTCTATGCCCTTAAATCAGATTTCTGCACGATGCGGTTAATCGCGGATCCCCGGATAGGGGCTGTAAGGCCCAATCCGTATAGAGAGAAGAGAATAGACAACATTAGAGTGAGCACGGCAGACTAGCGTCCGGTTTGAGAGAGGGCTCGAGTCGCGTTAAGAAGTCTTGGGATAAATTATAACTGAGTAGTAAAGTAACTTTGATTTAAAATCGATCCAATAAAGACTTAACATTCGATAAATGTAATTTTTCGACTGTAATAGCATTCTGATTCAAGTAAAGTAAAATAAAAACTTTGCCAAACGTTTCCTTGTACCCCGCGAGCCTTTAATTTGCACTCCCCTGAGCACACCTGAGGATGTAAGACAGCGACGACTTCTTCAGGTCATCAGCATCAAGAGTATAATCTGTTGTAAGTGGTAACTCCGAGCTGAAACCAAAACAGACTGAAACATACAACATATATATATATATATATATATATAATAATGATACACACAGACCGTGCATGGAACAAGGAACTCTTCTAGGAAAATTAAACCCACTATAGTCCGAATAAGTAAATGGTAAATGACAAACACTATAGTTTTTCTTTTCATGATGTTAGCCCGACGTGGGCAATGGGTCACTCGTAAAGAGACCCCAAAATATAGTTTCCCTCACTAACTATCTGCAAAGCAGATAGGATCCAGCTTTGGGACAGGATCTAGAGTTTACAGCTACACCTAGCCTACTATATCCAGAACCTCAATATAAGCAAAAGACTCGTTGCATTCGCGTCGGAATTGAATACATCAAAGAAAAAGGGGTAACTATTGTATTTTTAGCCAAAAACCAAAACTTAAACCTCAACTGACAAAATTGAGCGTCCACTTTTCAAGGCACATAACATGTCCGTTTCATGATGGGATTGAACTCAGAATGGTCCCCTGAGGTTCTTTCATGATACACACAGACCGTGCTTGGAACAAGGAACTCTTCTGGGAAAATTAAATCCACTATAGTCCGAATAAGTAATAGTAAATGACAAACACTATAGTTTTTTTCTTTTTCATGATGTTAGCCCGAAGTGGGCAACGGGTCATTCACAAAGAGGCCCCCAAAATATAGCTTCCCTCACCAGCTATCTGCAAAGCAGATAGGATCCAACTTTGGGACAGGATCTAGAGGTTACAGCTACACCTAGCCTACTATATCCAGAACCTCAATATAAGCAAAAGACTCGTTGCATTTAGTACATTTCTTCTATATATTTTATTCATTTTATTGTGAAATGAAAAGGCAAAGTCAAGACTTGTTAAAAATCTTATAGGACCTATTTCTCAAAATAAAGGAAGCTTGAAAGTGTTTTATTTATTAACTAAAGAATTCTTTAATTTTTTAGAGTCCGTATTTTCACTTATTTTTATCATAGTAATTAAACTGTGATATCTAATTTTAGGTAAAATTTTAAGGTAGTTGAGCTACATCAGTATTAAATAAAAAAGACCAGACCTTATCAAAATCTTTAAGTCCTTTCACCACTTATTTTTAGTTATTCAGCAGAATTTTTTCGAGAAGGAAACAAATTTTCACTTTTTTTTTTTTTAATTTTTTCATTAAAAATTCATTTCACTCATGGCCAAAAGCAATAGCTATGTAGTTATATATTCATCGATATATATTTCTAATCTAACCTAACAACTGAATGTTAGGCACAACAAAACTCCAAAATTTGAATAGGCTTATCTCAAATCAATTTACTACATTGTTATTTATGAAAAATGTAAATTAAGTCTAAGCACTATATGTTGGAATGGAACTTGGCTATCAGATAAAATGTACCACATGTGCTTTTAAGATTTTCATCTTTAAAACTAAAACACTTAGGCCCTATACTCTAAAATAGCTCTATACATATGATTATTATTTGAAATAAAAAATTACAAACTTTGAAACGAAATTTTTTTAATGTCTTTTCTAACCATACTATTTGGCATCGTTTGTAAGGCCTCCTACCCTCCTTAATTGTTTTGTTACTCCTTAAACTTTTTTGGACAGATTTAGTTGTTAATTAAAATCTGTGATTTTATGAAATTTATGAAGAGGACCTTTTTTGTAGGCATAGTTGAAACCTGTATACTGAATAACTGAGTTGTTGTTGTTGGTTAGCCGATCAGCCCACCCTGATCGAGCAAGCCGGTGGCACGCAGGTAACCGATCGCCCTTCCCGGAGTGGACCAGAGGTTCAGCGCACTAGTAATGTTGTGTTGTGTTGTGTTCTATGTTGTGCGAAAGCGGTACAGTCTGTCATAATGTGTTCAACTGTTTGTGGTGTGTCCTGGCACAGGTGGCAGGTGTCGTCTGTGGAGTTGTCTAGTCTGTTTTTATATGTCTGTAAGTTGGGGGTGATGTCCACATCGGAATCGTGCTAAGTTAACTCGATCCGATCTGCTCAGGCTGGTAGGGCGGGTCGTACTCAGGTGACAACATGAATCTGAAGGAAATCCTACCATCAGGGGTGTCTAAATTATGTGTTTTTACATGGGGAATTCAAATATGAGCTTATTTTTTGAATAGGATAACTCTAACCTACATCATTTTGTATTTCTAAATTGCCAATTTTACCCTTTTGAACCCCTTTATAATATATTAAAAGATATAAGGTAAATCATTTATATTGACAAGGCCAAATCAACTTTACATATATTTATTAATAGGTGAACTGCATGTATATCACTGGATATAATTACAAAGATCATTCTCCTGACATCTTGAACTTTGCCAGGTTGCACAAATCCTGCTTTGACTCAGACTTGGACATCAGCTTCCTGCTGGTCTCCTGAGCCCTGATCCCTCCATCCCTCTTTTCCTGTGAGAAGTACTTAGCAGAAGCTCAGTCACCATTTTAACAACCCTCTCAATGCTTTGTGTGGCAAGGCCAGTTGCGCACCTCCATGGGGTGTTGATGAAGTTTTTCACCTCTGAGGTGCTTAGAGAGCAGGTGAGAGGTGGCTCTGACACACCTTCTGACCAGCTGATCAAGTCACCGATGCTGGAAGCATCACAATTGATGTCAGGTGTCCTTCTGCTCCTAACAGAGGAGTCCCCCAGCTGAGTGTCCGGGTCCCCCTCTCCCCTGATGGCCAGGATTCTCTCCACCCCTTCAATCCTCTCCTTCTGATCCTCAGAGCAGAGTAGTGTTTGGAGGATGACTTCACTGTGGGTATACCAAGCAGATCTTCTCACAGTTGGCATCACAATATCCAGCACCTCCTTTCTCTGGGACTTGAGGCAGTCCAGCTGAAAGAGGATGTGCCTAGGCCCTTCGATCCAGGAGTGCTTGACCTTCACGTTGAACCAACATGGGTAATACACTCCAATGATGAATTCCACAATGAATTGCAGAATCTTCAGGTTCTTTCCTTTAAGTCCGTGCTTTGACACCCAGAGCCTGAGAAGTCTGTTCGCTGTGGTGAGCCAGCGGCTGTGGTTTACTGGTCCTATCTCTAACAGAGCCAGCCCTGCAGGAAGTACTCCATCCCTGACTGCACAGACAATTTTATAGCCATAGTATTGATCAGTTGAGAGATCTTGAATGACCTTGTCAGGAAGCTTGATCAGTGGAGGGCCAACAGAGATTCGGGTGAAGTTTGGATTGATATCAAAGTCTGTAGCAGAATCAAGGAGCTTTCCTATTGGCCCGGATAATTTTTTGTCTGACAGAGTAGGGCCATCAAGGTCAACAATGAGATGGCGCAGGGGAAGTTCAACAGTGTGCAGGTTGCACACCAACCAGACCAGCTTTCTCCCCAGGTGCAGCTCCAGCTTCCGCATTACTCCAGCTTTCACACCAGTGTTGACATTTGTTGAGTCTCCTCCAATGGCTAACAAGGTCTTATCATAACCCCTTCTTTCAGCCAGGCAAACAGGACCTTAGCAATCTTCTCCGCATGTGACTCCTCTTTAGTTGCTTTCTCTGGGGTAAAGTGGAACAGATAGTAGCTGCCAGGCTCACTAACAACACTATAGTGTTCTTCCTTGATCTTTGCGGGAAAAGATTGGTCACTGCCCTCAGCTTCCATCATCACATTGGTCAGGTCAATCCACCCATCAAAGAGGATGCAAGAGATCCCCCCCTCCTCCCTGCACTTCTTCTCGAACTGTTCCCCCAGCTCTCTCATCAACTTCTCCTATCAGTAGATAATCACTAAATCTATCCCCTCACTGCAAGCCGAGGTGGTAAAATAGCTTCATAAATCATGAGTCACTTCAAATATTTCACAAAACGTTTTAGAATGTTCTGAAACGTTACATTCTAGCCTCTGAGAGGTGGCTCAGAAAATGGCCTTATGCGCGCCAGAAAACCGTCAAAATATTTCATATACCAAACTGTATGATAATTACAATTAAGTGGAATGGCACACCTTTTTATTTGAGTATTTAAATATTATTATTATTATATGAATTACATTATATGTGTTTATATGAATTAGTTAGAACAATGCTCTATGAGAGATAACGTGAGCAGCCATGATAGAAAACGTGAGAAGACATATTCTGGGGTAACTACAATAGTAAAATAATCAACAATTTAATAATAATCAACTGCAAAATGATGTAGGTTAGGTTTATCAGAATTAAATATTTTCTTCAGAATTGTGTTCTATACACCAAAATATGTCATTTGAACACCCCTCTCCATTGATTTAAAAAAAATGCATAGTATGACCCGCCCTATCAGGCTGGTCTCTGACCTGTTAATGGGTGGCGGCTTCGCACCTAGGACCGCATTCGGACCGAGTCGTGTCAGTGCTTTGTGGGTTAGGTGTGTGTGTGTGTATGTGTTTTCTGTACTGTGTGATGTCTGTGGGGCGTGGTATGGAATGGAGTATTTGGTTATAATGTCTCTCTGGTGTTACCTTAATGGTGCGAGGTGTTGGTGCATGATTGTACATGTATTGGCAAGGGTGTTGTAGGTTAGATGTCGCTGCTGCCATGAATTGTGTTCCCCTCATGTTTAAATGTTCCCTAAATTTCAGTATTTTTGTTTCTGTGTGCAGGTGTTCTATTGGTGTTGTTTGAGTGCATCCTGTAATTATACGAAGTGCGTTGTTTTGTATTGTTTGTAAGGTGTTTATGTGTGTGTTTGAGATAATGGGTGCCCAGCATGGGCTAGCATAGTTCATAACTGAGCGAATATATTGTTTGTATACGAATGATGTTGTTTCCTGCTGGTGTCCAAAGTTTGTGCCTGTTAGTACCCTAAGCGTGTTAAGTCTTGATACAGTTGTTTTAATGTCCTGAACGTGGTTTACAAAAGATAATGATGTGTTGTATGTGACCCCAAGTATTTTGGTCCTGTGAGTGTGTGGAATGTTTGTATTGTTTAGTGTAAGCTGTGGAGTTATCTGGTGTTCTTTTGTGTTGCTTGTTAGGAAGGTGATGGTTGATTTTGTGGGCGCTACTTTGAGTCTGTTGTGTGTGAGCCAGTCTTGTATACTGTTTATGTATATTTGTAGGTTATTTCTAGCGGTGTCGATGGTGTTCTACAGAGCTACAGAAGCTAAGGCTAACAAAGACCCTAAGATCCACTCTAAGGTTAGCCCGAGAGAAAGAAGAAAGTAAGCGATTAAAAGAAGAGAATAAGAGGTTAAGTAAGTAGCAAAACCTATCACTCGTGGGTTAAAATTCATTCAGAAAAGAGAAAGAAAGGCACCATCATCATCCGCCGGCCACTGCCAACAAGTCGGAAAAATAGTCGAAGAGAATATTTCCAGCTGTTGCAGACCGGTCCTCCACTCCATAGGGAGGTAGAGGATGCAGCCCACTCTGCCGGAAAAGGGTGAAAGATGAAAAGAAGTAAAATAAGAACGCATTACAAACCATGCAACACATTCTTAACTCAAGAACAACACATTCTTAACTCAAAGCAACACATACCCCCAGCAGTTGCAGACCGGTTCTCCACTCCATAGGGAGGTAGAGGATGCAGCCCACTCTGCCGGAAAGGGGTGGAAGATGAAAAGAAGTAAAATAAGAACGCATTACAACCATGCAACACATTCTTAACTCAAACACTATCATGCCATGCAAACTACAGACATGCAATGAAGAGAGTTACAGACATGCAAATAAGGAGAGAGAAAAAAGTATAAAGAATAACAAAAAGTGGGTTAGTTTACGAATAACAAAAAGTGGGTGTTGTGGGTGAATGTTAGAGTGATGTCATCTGCATATGATGATAAGGTAAGCTTGTTATCTATGGGTGCTGGAATGTCATGCATGTATAAGTTGAATAGTGTTGGTGAGAGAACAGAGCCTTGAGGGACCCCGTTCGGAAAAAGCTTGTTTTTGGATGACTTGCCATTAAATGTGACATGTGAGTATCTTCCTGAAAGATAGTTGCTCAGCCACCTTTTGGTGTTATTGTGCATGTTTGTGTTGAGTATTTTGTTTATGAGAGGGAAGCGTGGGATACCATCAAATGCTTTGCTAATGTTTATTGTTGTTAATAGTATACGTTGAGCTGGTCGTCTGGAGTTGATGCCATCCATGATGTGCTGCGTGAGGTTAGTGAGTAATGTCGTGGTTGAGTGGTGAGGTCTGAATCCATGTTGAGTAGGCGATAGTGGTATGTGTGGGTTGGTGATTTGTAAGATTAGTCTTTCTGTTACTTTGGAAGGTGAGCATAGTAAAGTAATGGGTCTATAGAAAGCTGGTTCTGTTGGATTTTTGTTTGGTTTGAGTAGTGTAATAATTTTACCTTGTTTCCATATGTCAGGAATAATACAGTGCTGGTATGAAAATGTGCTGATATTTGTGAGAGCTAGTATTCCCTGTGGGCCCAAGTGTTTAAGGTGTATGTTAGATATGTTGTCTGGTCCAGTAGCCTTCGAATTCTTAATGTTTTTGATGATCTTGGTGGTCTGGTTTGTATTGAAGGGTATTAAAGGGCCGTGTCGAGTCTGTAGGTTTTCTTGTGTCTGGCTGTTTGTCTGTCTGCGTGTTTCTGGTTGTTGTCTCTGTTTAGATGACTTATCTTTGCGTAGTGATTAACTAGAATGTTAGCGTGTTGTGTATCTGTTGGGATATTATTTTGGCTGCGACAAATAGCCGCGTGTGAGGTGTAAATGCCGCTGTTAGAGTGGGTAATGCTGTTTATAGTCTTGTATAGCCTGGATGTATATGTGGAGTAGTTTAGTGTTTTTATGAATTCCCTAAATGTTTCTGTTTGTTTTTCTTTAAGTTTGTTGTTTATTTCTGTGTTGAGCTGTTGTATCTGCTGTTTTTTGGCTTCTGTGTGTGGTGTTTGTGTGTTATGTTTGAGGTTGTTACGTTGCCTTATGAGGTGGGCTATTTCTCTAGTGTAATTTGAGTTGTATTTCCTAATGTTGCCCTTGGGTATGTATTTCTTTGCATTATTGATGGTCTGATTAAATGTCTTGAGTGTTGTATTGATGTTTATGATGGGTCTTCAGTGTTGTATTGATGTTTATGATGGGTCTTCAGTGTTGTATTGATGTTTATGATGGGTGTACTGTATTGGCCAGATATGCCAATACGAATTGGTTGAGAATAAATAGTTTTTTGTATCTTCGTATTAGCTAACCAGAGCATATGAGAAAATTGTACTGTAAAGATTTATTGCACTGTTTATGTGGATTGGAGGTATCTTGTTACGATCTAGTTGTGGAATAGCAATGATGTTTTCTTGTCCTGGAGAAATCTGCTTTCTCTAATAAAAATATTTGATTGGACAGTTAATATCCTGTTCTTACATTCATAAATGGCTGTTTGTTGCAACCTACTAAAGAAATTAAAGAAATTATTCATGTATTTATATAATATCCCTGTATTTATTTCTGTTTTATGGTCTGAAATAGTGTTTGCCGACTTTTTGTACGGCAAAATACAGGCTCCGCCCACTTTCAGAAAATAGGATTTTTTTTATAAAAAAATGTTACCCTAAAAAATAAAATCTAGTTTTATTATAAAATGAAATTAATATTTTTTATATGATTAAAGACATTTCTATATTAAGAAAAAAAATGTCTTGTTTTAAACTTTGTTTACCATGTTTCAGTTTTTGTTTAAAAGATCGGCTAGCATTCCAATGCATTATTTGGTGCCAATAATCCAGCAGGGTTGCAGCACCTTAAACAGAAGAAAAAAAAAAACAGCACCTCATGCATGGTTATGCATGAGGTGCTATGTATGAATGGGATTGTGAGATAGTCTAAGGAAAGCGTGCTCGCATGTAAGTATATATATATATATATATAATATATATATATATATATATATATGTGTGTGTGTGTGTGTGTGTGTGTGTGTGTGTGTGTGTGTGTGTATTTGCAGTTTTTTTTAGACTGATGTTAATTCTCCTTTACGTGCATACAAGGAAATAACTGTGTACATGCCTTGATTAAGTCATATATGATTTGTGTGTGTTTTGCTATTTTTTGAGACAGAGCGATGTAATTGTGCGTTTTAATTCTCCTTTATACGTACGTACAAGGAAATAACTGTGTACATGCCATGATTAAGCCATATACGACTGGCTGTGCCAGCTCCTGCCTGTATTCTCTGTCTCTGTCCCTCTAAAGAAACTGGCTGTGAATCGTTTTCGCCGTACGATTCACTGTGTTATGGCTGCCTTCTAAGCCGCGCTCCTAAAGATTGTATGTATGTGTAAGATTGTGTATGTATGTGTATATCTAAGCCGTCTCTCTGTATTCTCTGGCTGTGTCCCTCTAAAGAAACTGACTGCCGATTACGCTATACGATTGGCTGGCTTCTATGCCAAATGGCTGTGATGTTAAAGCCGCCCAAGAAGGCTTGTGAAGACTCCATTATGCGCCGCGATATGCCCACGAAAGGATATTCTTGTTTTATTACCCTTGTAGGTTAGGTTACCTACTCCTCCTTTGGAGGGTCTAGTCCCGGCCCTCTTCATGCATACACACATACACGTCTTAATAAAGAAGTTTTGTTTTACTTTTTCTATACATATATACAAACATACACACATACATGCATACACACCTGTAGTAATGTCTAATTAAGAATTAAATGTTTGTTTATAAATTTAATAATGTTCAATTAAGTTTTATTAAATAAGAAATAAAAATGGTTGTATTGAAAAAAATATAAAATACGAGTTAGCAACACTAAGAATCGGCCCAAGCGGGACGAGAAAGAGAAATACCCAAAAATGGGCAGTCATCGGATGGCCTTGGGCTTAGTGACGGTGTTTTTGCGTGTTAAGATGTAATTGTAAATTTAGAATATTCTTTTGTCTTCCTCTCCGGCTTAAGTGTCAAAGTTAAATTCCCCCCTCGCATTACTCCGTTTATCTAAATGTTTTTGGTATAAATAAAGTTAGTAAAATGTAATGGAGAGTATAATTAATTCCCCGGTCTCCCATGCCCAGTTCAAATTATAACGGCGCCTCAACTCGGTCACGTCTACCATATTTATAAAGTACAGCGAAAGTATAGCGAAAAGAGTGTAAAGAGAATGATTAATGACAGAAGAGAAATGGAATAAAGAACGAGAAAATAGTACAAAAAGCAAGATAAGAAACGTTAAAAAGGCATAACCACTACATTTTGGTGGCAAGCGGCGGCCCTAATTACATTTACTTACGGGGCTTCCCCACGTGCCTTCTATTTCGGTCAAAATTGTTGCTACCCGTATTATAGTATTAATAAATATTCTGTTTCGATAATTTAAATGGTAAAATGCAGGGTGTACCCCATTTGCAAGCAATTTTCGATTTCCATTCCTTAACAATTCATTGTAACTGTAATTCAAAATGGCGTCTCACTTTCGAAATCCTCGTAGCGTCTTCGTAATTTTCGCGGTCCAAAAATTTTTTTTTTCTCTTCTCGTTGGGGTCTAGATTTCCAAACCGCTTTGACTCAAAATTTCTCTGACTCGTCTTGTCGAGACCGTTATAATGTGGAGTCAAAACTTAGAGTCAAAATTCGAAAGTCGTTTGTTTCCTTCCTCACTCCGTTTTTTCTTTAGATTTCGTTTCGTTCAGTTGGAGAGGAGAGAGAAATTTCAAAAATGATAATTGCTGTCCGGTGACTCATTCTTTTTTTCTTTCCTTTCCACTTAAAGTCCACCTATTTTGGTTTAAAGTCTTTTTGTGTTTACATTTCGGAATTAGAAAACTGTGATGATAATAATAATAATGATTAATAAATAAATTATACACTTACTTATATGAATTAAATTATTTTAGTTGTTTAAATAGATTGTGACATGCATTTTATACGGTAAGGTTTAAAACGTTTGAGCGTATAGGTGACGCATTTCTAGGTGTATTATGTATATAGTAGCGAATTGTAAAGAATGAACATGTACCTAACAAAATTTTCCAGAATTTAGTAGGTAGTTTTTAAGATTATTCTTTGACTAGATGTATATAATGGATTTTACATCAAATGTGTTTACTTTTAAGAATCGCTTTGTAGTTTTTTAGTTCGCTTTATAATTTTAAGGTTTAATTAAAGTCGAAAAATAATCGTTAAAGTCACTAATTTATACTGGGTCAAATTCGGACGCTGTAAGATTATGTTTGCCGTATATAAATTGTGTGAGACCACAAGGGAGCTAAATTTGTTATAAAAAGATAAAAATGTGTTTAATTGAAACAGAGAAATTGTTTTCGTAAATTCTTTTGATAAATTAATTTCTGTTTTTTGAATTTTTTTTATATATTCATTAATTTTTATATTTTTATAGGTGGGCTGATTATTGTTGTCTATTTTTTTTCTTTCTTTCATTTTCAAGACAATTCCGAGTGATATTTTGTATACTTAGGCTGTTTAAATTTTTTTATTCTGAAATTAATTTTATTGTGCTAGGGAGTTTTTTTTTTTTTTTAACGTTTTATTTTTTGGGTATTAAAAATGATTTTTTTTATGTTCGCGCGTTTGCATAGAGAATATTACAAAATTATGTCCGGCGGTCAGGAATATTTTTATAGAGGCTCGCTTACAACACAAAGCGAACACTCTTCCTTATGCAATGATTTGTTTTTAATGTTTGTTTACATATTAGGTTGCGTTGTATTTTTTGGTTCCTAATATCTGTTCTTACTTAGAATAACGATGTAAATTTGTAGTTTCATTTGGAAACGATAAATTACTGGGATTTTTGTAATTTGTGAATTACGAGTTTTTCTCCTATGAAATTTAGCGTTTCAAGTTGGAATTAATGTATTAAAGTAACTTTTCGGTATTAATAGTTAAATTTTTTATATTTAATGATTCTGTTTTGGAAATTTTTTATTTTTTAAACTTCATTTGGGTTTCCTCTTGCAACTGAAACAATGGCTCGAGTGTTCACCCGGAAATGGAGCCTTTTAGATGACCAGTAACGTTTATGTGGTATCTATGTGATTTTCAGAGAATTGATGACATGAAGTTTCTGGGTTTCATTTTTGTCTCTTGTATTTAAATGTAGTGATGTAATTTCTGAAGGTAGTTTGAATAATAATATTTGTTAAATTATAATAACGGTTACTATGTATGGGCGCTTTTATATTTCTACTGTACAGTTTTGTTTCGTTGCGTTTCCTGAATTTTTTTTATCTTCGATGTAACTGCCATAAGTGACCTTATTGGTAGCTAGGGCGTGAGTAAATTTTTGTGAATTCTGTAAACTTTGTAATAGTTTTTCCGTGAATTTGGCCAGAGCAAATTATAGTTCTTGTTTCGAAGTGAACTGTCAAGAAAATTTGGTAAATTAATACGACGTGATAATCAGTAGCAGTATAAACTTTGATATTTTTTGTCAAAATTTCAAGCGGCTCGATTTGGAGGCAGCTAAGTTGGATCCAAATTCCATCCATTGAGTTTAGTTGACCCGATAGGTGATCGATCACCGATGAGAGAGAGAGAAGAGAAGAGAAACCGAATGCGCAGGGACTTGGCTCAGGACAGTTTCAGAAGGGAAGAGAGCAGAGTGAGAGAAGAGAAACCGAATGTGCAGGGACTTAGCACAGGACAGTTTCGGTCGAAGATGGTCTACTGGTATTTTTCGGGCAGTAGCTGGTCATGCTGCTCGATGCTTCGCTAAAGATGTGTTTTAGCACTCGGTAGGCAAACCACGAGAGTTTGAACGAGTGTCTAAGGCTTTACTGTCCATACAGACATACAGTAGGTTCGTTGCGAAACCGCCTACGGCGAAGTGATCGTTTGATTATTGCCAGTAAGAGAGTCTTTCAGCTGGACGTAGAAAGAGCAGCGTTCACCGACAAAAGTCGAGATGAGACAGGCGAGTTGATTCGTCGACTTCTAGAATTGCAAATTCCGTCCAATTCCGGTGCGTGGTTCCAATTTTAGTATATCTACCCCCCTGATCCTCTTAGAATTGGACGCCTCTCTTTTTCTTTTTTTTTCGCCATTTGGAGAGAGAGCGGAACCAACCTAAAGCGTGCTGACCTGTTGCATGGTGATGCAATCCCTTGCATTCTAGCGAAGTGAGCTGGAGACTGCGATTGAAAATTGAAGAAATCCGTTGTCAACTGTGCGGATTGTGATCTAAACGACGTCCAGCAATTAATGTACTGATTATTATGTAATGAAATTATAAGTGAAACGGTGCCATTATTGCCCATCTTTGTTTTGTGTTTCGTGAAAATAGTATGTGCGTTCTGGTTAGGATTTTATATAAACATTTTCTTGTTCTTTCTACGTTGCCCTGATAGTAACTGTATAAACTATATCAATATTTGTTTCGAATGTAAAGCGATCTTTGATGAGGAATCTCTGGAATAGATTGTGAACTTGAAATTTGTTGTAACCATTGTTAAGAAAATTGCCCTTTTTTTCACGTTACAGCTTCGTTACAGGTTGTAATTTGATTATTAGTGTGAAATGTTATTTTATGCAAATGTGAAAATTCTAAAGTTGTTTTCGATTTTTATAAAATGATACAAAATATCTGATGTGTGGAATTTGTCATTCTAATGATTTCTTCTCTAACTTGAATTTGTTAAAAGAAAAAAAAATTGCAAAATAAATAAATTGTTGAATAAATAAATAATAAATTTGTTAAACGATATTAATAAGTTTTCCTAGTGCAAACTTATTTTCAACGGGGTGACGCGAGTGTAGTAATGTCTAATTAAGAATTAAATGTTTGTTTATAAATTTAATAATGCTCAATTAAGTTTTATTAAATAAGAAATAAAAATGGCTGTATTGAAAAAAATATAAAATACGAGTTGGCAACACTAAGAATCGGCCCAAGCGGGACGAGAGAGAGAAATGCCCCAAAAAAGGGCAGTCGTCGGATGGCCTTGGATTTTAATAACTGGTTTTTGCGTGTTAAGATGTAATTGTAAATTTAGAATTCTCTTTTGTCTTTCTCTCCGGCTTAAGTGGTTAAAGTTAAATTCCCCCCTCGCATTACCCCTTTTATCTAAGTGTTTTTTGGTATTAAATAAATATAAAGTCACCGAAAGCGAGTAAAAACGAGTGTAGAGAGCAAAGAAGTGTAAAGAGAAATGAATAGAAAGTAAAGTAAATAACGAATTATAATAATGAAGGAATGGGCACTTCAAGGAATTAACCACTACACACCTACATATATACACATACAATTCATATATTTACATATATTACTTTTGTGGACCTGATCTGTCAGGTTAGGTTACCCCCTCTCCTCCCTTGTTAGGTTAGGCTACCCTTTCCTCCTTCATGCATACCCCACCCCTTCTCCCCCTGGAGAGTCTAACCCTCATCTACCCCTTGAAGGGTCAACCCTCCCACCCACCTTGGGGCATTATTGATCATCTGCATGCAATTGATTTGCACTCTACCTTTTGCCATCCTACTACTGGGCCAAATTCATCAAGGGCCGACTTCTCTGGCACCCTTAATTCTTTACTAAAGTTCGCAATTCTTTAATCTAAATAATAAATTCACATTAAAAAGAACTCTTAAACTAAACATTTTTCACTATCACAAATTAACAACACTACCTAAAATATACTTCAATGTTCCATAAATATAATCATTACAATAATGCAATTAAAAATTGAGGCAAACTCTTACTTTAAATTACAAAATGCCGACGAAAGGATTTGCCAGTAGTACAAATAAAACACAAGACTCAGAATTCTAAATATTACAGGAACAGACCCAACTTCTCAATGTGAAATGCACAGTTTTAAGAGAAAGATTCGAAACGGATCAACCCCTTCTGTATCCACAGTTTCACTCAAAAACAATAATATGGAAAATAAATGTCTTAAGGTTTTCAAAATGCAAGGAAAGCAGACACGTCATTCAGTATTGCCAATTCCAACACTTTTCCTTCAACAAATATGATGTCAATTTTGGTCTAACCTTTGAGAATGTGACGTTTATTCAGTAAGATTTCATGCGGAAGTGTATCAAATGCTTTTGACAAGTCGAGGAAGATCAAGGCAGTGTTTTTGGCTGATTAAGTTCTGATTCACATTTTCCAATAGTATGTTTATGGCATTTTCCATTGTATGTCCACCTTTAAACCTAAATTGTGTTTTAGTTAAAAATATCGTATTTGATTAAGAATTTAGTAAGTTTATTGTATACGATTTTTTCAAATACTTTACTTAAAGTTGGCAATACGGAAGTGAGGCGATAATTGGAGTGTTTGGGTTTCCCGACTTAAATACGGGCTATACTCTGGGTTCCTTTAGAGTTTAGACTGTCAAGGGAATATACCTAGTGTTACTGATTCATTCATTAGTTTACCGAGTGATATTGCAATTTTCATCGGATACTAATATGTATATTTTTACCGGGATCGTATTAATGTCAAAATTGTTACGTTTTAGATTCTTTGTTGCCGCAGAGATGTCGTATTAGTCCAGGCAATTTGTAGTTAGACCTGGGCAAAATTGCTTCAGAAGCTTTCTAAACTGTTTCCAGCTCGGAACCATTGCCGAATAACATATCCAAAATCCGACAAAATTGGACCCCGGGACACCCCAAAAATGAAATTCAAAATGGCGGACTGGATGTTTCCTACGAAAAAAAAAATATATATAATTTACGCTTTTATTTATAGAGATACATTTGATGCTTTTTCTTTCAGTTGTAATGTTTTAAATAATTCAACAATTACAACACAACCCAGTTATTACGCAAATATAATGTTATATAGCTTTTTACAGATTTTTATAATCAATAATACAACAATTATTTTTTCCCAGTTTCAAGTTATGTTCATTACAGAAGAAGTGATACCTGGTCACAAACATACAGAAATTAATCCTCTTCATCACTATCATCGGATAGATTACCGGTACTTGGGTTGTTATCGCAACCACTGATTTGGCACTCGCCACAAGCGGCTGAACAGGGCATTCCATTACGCTTGCATCCACATCTTGAAGTAGCACATTTCGTCTTGCAGGAGCAGCGGATCATGTTGAGTAGATAATTTGGAGCTGGTGGCTTGTCGCAGGCTGTAGGGTAGTAGGAATTATTCTTTACATACCAACCCCACTGTTCTGCATCGATCTTCTCTTCTGTAGACTTCCAGATTAGTATTTGAAAGTATGTGCGAAAGCTGTGGTACTTTGTGACGCATCGGTAGGTGGCAAACGTTCGGGTGTAACAAAAGATTTAGCTGTAGCTACCTTTTCAACTAACATTCGATGACGTAGTGCGTTAGTGGATTCAAGTGTTTTGCAGCCATACAACAGAAGCATTGCCTTTCTTCCAGCGGCTGCAATGTCAGAGTGTTGGCAACAATCAGAACAGAATGTATTGCAATGAACGGAGTTCAGCCACCTTCATCAGTGTGTCGAATGCTTTGGCTTTACCGATCGAAAAAATTCTGGATGTGCTATCACAGCCCGTGAAAGCATGCACAAACAGGAGATACTTGCAGATGTCATTGCCTAACAATGATTGAATGCTGAGAATATCATACACGGATTAGGAGATGGTCCCGTCTTATATCGCTGCGATAGTACAACTTGAAACCACTGTCCTTGGCATGGTACAGAAGGAGAATCAGCAAGTCGGTGTCTTCCCTATTACTGTTGTAGTTGCATTTTCTGATGAGGAAACTGCTGCACGAACGATGTCCACATCAGCATCCCCATCTGCGTTGTGAACAGTACACCCGTGCTTCTTCAACATCTCACCTACGAGGGAAATATATGCTTGCTTGTTGTTTTCATTAGCCAAGAAGTGTTCCTTCTGCCAACAAACTTCATGCTTGGACTGAGATTCACATTTCTGCTTGTCTTGGTGCTGCGTTTTCTGTGGTCATGTCCTTGATCGTAGGATGCTGCTGTAGCCATCAAAAACAATGATTGCTTTTCCATATGTTTTCAGAGTGAAATCGGCATATGAGTTGGCGATGCTGTCATATGTTTCATCTTGACGCCAGGAAACACGATGTAGTAGAGATCCACCATCCAATACGTACTGGTCTGTGCACTGAATTTCTTGAACTTCTTCCATGCGTAAAGTGTCAGTGTATTTGATTATTGCATGAGCTAGCTGAGACTTATCGGGTTTCCTCAAGATACTTCGTGATTCGAACAATGCAGGAGGATATGCACACAGTTCGTAACACATGACATCTTCAAGATTCATGTCTCCGCCAGTGGCAACAGTCATCATTCTCTGAAACAGTAGTGCAGGATCTACTTCTATATCTGAAGCATCAGTGATCACAACGGCAGAAGCAGATCCTAGTGTTTTCACTTTGTCAGATCTTTTGGCAGAATATGTTAAAGGCTTGTTTCCCAATCATTTTTACGACAATGTTCGTACCGATTGAATGCAATTGATGAACGTTAACTCCAGGATCAGCAGTTTGCCCTGTTACAATGTTGCAGAGACCCGAGGTAGAATGGCTGGGGATAAGGATTCAAGACGTTCAAGTACTTTCTTCATGTCATTACTGTCCTGATTTGTCTACTTCCCCTCATTTCCTTGTGCTGTTCACTACTTTCCAACAAAACTCTGGTGTATTCCTGCATTGCTAAGTTATAAGTGGAACACAGAGGCATAGAAAAGAGCCACGTTGTCCTTTGGATGTCTGTAAATCCACTTCCGCGTGTCAGTCCGCCTCTGCTTTTCAGGGAACGCATTAGTACTTGTTCTATCACCAGGTCTGTGCCGAGTCCGGCCCATAATCTGTCGCTTCTTCTTACCACAAACTTACCTTCCTGGAACATTTTGTTAACGGCTGGATTTTCAGAAGGCAAACTTAACATTTTCTGCAGGTACAGGTATATCGATTTCAGATAATTGTGATGTCCGGCTGCTGCAATTATGGAGATGGTCTCCAGCATAGCTTGCAAGTGCAAATCCCACGAGCCGGTTCTGTCTGCTGTTATCAAGGAACGTGCAATGTTGATCATTCGCTGATATTCCAACCAGAGTTGACTTGTTTGCGAAGTAGATTGTATCTCAGTTTTCTTCGCATCCAAAGTGGTAGCAATCTGAGACAATGCATTCGAAGATTCCACATCCTCAACTGATTGTTTGGCGGTCATAACATCGTCGAGCAGGTCACAAGCTTCCTTATGGAGGTCATGAGGAGTTCCATCTTCATTACGAGGGAAAACGTCTGCGACTAGTAAGGTACTAAGAGCTGCATCTACTATTATATGACCACGTATCGCTCTTGAAACAGCTTTTCCAGACATCATGTGTTGCACGGCATTTGGTCCGTATATTTCTTGAAGTACTTCAGACAATCCTGAACCATTCATAAGAGTACCGACTGCTCCCAAAAGATTCATCAGAGTGTGAAATGATCCCAGCATTAAAACAATGTCTGCAGGTCTCTCTGTTCATTGATGATTTGGGAAGCTTTCCAGAACAAAGGCTGATCAAAGGTAATAATGCATGGGACTTTTTGATCGCGTGCTATCTTGCTCAAATATAGTAATGTCGAAAATATGCAGGTCATGTCAGTTGGCGACATATCTATGATGGGAAGGAACGTGATCGACGCCACACCTGGATGTGAAACACTTGATCCACCGTGAATTGCCTGCATTGTTCAGGACCAACTTGGACCTGATCTTTCTGCTGAAGATATCTGCCAGAGAAGACTAAGTCGACTTATGGTGGCAGTGGGTACTGGAAGTTCGCGGAATGAGATGTCCCAACATGCTTCTCGCGTGTCTATATTCCCTAATGTCAACGGTTGCAATCTTCTTAATGTCATTGTCACCAACATTACGCCTGTGAATAGAAGGGTGGATCTTGATCTTCGGAGTTATTGCGGCAATCATACCCATTCATGAAAGGTATTCTTCCATCCAAAGTGCAGACATCATGATCGAGTTATCTGCTGCTAGAAGGACTGCAGTGTTTTCATCAACAGTAAAAGAGCCAGACCCACTTGCCAGCGCCGCGTTTCTTTCGAATCTTGTTACTTCTGCATACGACGAACAGTAACCCAGCTGATGGAGAACGTCAATAAGGTACCTTGACCTAAAGTTGTGGTGTAGCTGAACCGACAAACCGATCTGTAGTGGACATAGTAATCCTCTAGGACGGGTTGCTTGCATAATGCTCTGCCCAATTGCACCTATTTTTCTTGAAGCATCCTGTCCCGCAAGTGCTTTTGATAATAGCAATTTCAGACTGTTGGGAATGTAATCAAGAGCACTTTCTGCAGTGATGTCATTTGGAGATGGATACACATCTTTTCTAGGCGAGTCGACAGACTTGATATCACTTCTGATTATTTTTGCAGCAGCTTCTACTAGGTAAATCTTCTGTAGCTCTATATCTATATCACATTCTTTCGACTTTTTGTGATATTCTATAAGAATTTCATTAGCTGTCTCTCGTAGTGTTACTACATCTGCCTTCCCACTTTCACCTGATATTATGATCTTGTCTCCGTAACGTTCTAAAAGCTTTTCTCTTCATGTGCCTGCGTTCGTAGACAGAGCTCTGACTTCCTTGAAGATATTCCTCCATTTGGAAATTAGGTCTCCAATCAACAGTTGTTCATCATCATTCTCTTCCAGGTAAGCACAGGTCTGAAGGAATGCTTGGTGTTGCTCTTCATTAGTTGGTCTCCCTTTCTTCGAATCATGATCGTCGGAGGAGTATGCGCGAGGAATGTTTTTTCCACTTCGAAAATTTACGCTGCAGGTGTGATGGTAGACACAATCTGCAGCAGGAAGATCACGAAGATAATACTCCAGACGGCCTTTTACATTAAACGACCATTCATCGCAGCGGCTTTCACAGCACCTTTTTATGGTTTCGGAGAACTCTGTAGTTCTTATTTTGACATGCTCTGATTTTGGTTTGTGTTTGGAAAAAAAGTCCACAAAGGTATCACAAAACAAACAGTGAGTAGCACTGGAAAATGCGTATTCATGAAAACGAGCACTTTTCCTTGGTATTGCCTCGGCTGCGGTCTGTCGCTTCTTTATTTCAATGGTCTTTTTATCCGTAAACCTTTTCCTACATACAACGTGAACACTTATTCCAGCTGTTGCAACAACATCGCTTCCACTGCTGCGGCTGGATGCATTTATACCATCTGCTCCTTTTTGCGAGATGTGAACCACTTCCTGTCCGCTGTCCAATTTCTCCTTACAAATCACGCGCAATTCTTCAGGGGTCTGCATTCTTGAAGGCGGACGCACACCGAGTCAGCCGTACACCGAGTCAGTCTGAAACAGAAAACACAAATTAATAAACTGTGTTGCAGTATTTAAAAGGAGTACATAATAACAGTTTTAAAGAAAATGACAAGCACAAATACGCAGATTTGATAGTGGGTAGTAGGAATTAAAAGAGTTGTATATAATATAAGTTTATAAAGATGTAGCAATGTCCATTCTCACATGCACTCCATACAGTATATTTTATTTACATACGTGACGTCATAGTTTAATACTAGCCGCCTAATACAATTTTAGTGTCATATAGGTTAATTTAGAAACGAAAATGTGTTTTAAAACATTTTACTGATCAAGAAAAAACGTCATAACTCTCTTTACAAAGCGAAATTAAAATTTATTGTATTTCGTAGGAAACTGCCAGTCCGCCATTTTGAATTTCATTTTGGGGGTGTTCCCGGGGTCCAATTTTGTCGGATTTGGATGTTATTCTGCAATGGTTCCTGAGCTGGAAACAGTTTAGAAAGCTTCTGAAGCAATTTTGCCCAGGTTGAAGCTATTTTTGCTCTAGATTTGCCTGGACTATATGGTAGGATTGGATTAAAGAAAAATGAGTTTGGATTTGGTTGTGGCAAGTATTGTTAGTTAGTGAATGTCTGTAATTGGGATTGAGACTGCAGTATTAGAACCTATATTTGCAAAGTTATTTAATAAATTGGCTATGTCTTTGGTGTCACTGTAAGAATTTCCGCCTTGTGTGAATGAGGACAAGGATTTGTTTAACCTTCTTTGTGTTAATTAACTCTTTCAGAGTGTTCCATTGCCTTTTTGGATTGGATTTTTGTTCATCAATTTTCAGGGGTGTACCCATAAATTTGCCAAAGGGGGGGCGAACTTGGAACTAATCGTAGAAGTATAATTGAAATAGAGATAAATAATTTTTATGTACGTTCATGATGAGCTTATCGTCCAGTTAGGGATGATTAACTAACTACTGCTAAGACACATTATGAATAAAAATATAAAAATTATATTATAAAAAATATAAAAATTATGATAAAATCTGATTAGTAACATAATATTCAATGCAAATCGCAATTAGGATGCTCAGATTTGTATTAACATAAGAATAAAAAAGTGCTAATTTCGAGATTAAGCATTTCCTTGGACTGGTATCTTTATAAAAGAAAATTATTCTCAGGGCCGGATTAAGAGTTTTCGGGATCCTAAACCATTTTAGATTTTTAGTAGTAGGGGAAGCAAGAGCTAGCGCCGAAGGCGCCGAAATTTTTTCACTTTCATTCTCATCCTGTTGTAACCTAGCAATTTTACTGGGAAAATAATAATAATTTATTAGCTCAAGGGGGGGGGGACGATTGACCCTGTCGCCCTCCCCTTCGGTACGCCTCTGTGACAATTTTTGAACAATAATGATCTGCTTTCGCTTTTTTTAATGGCTGCATTAAGCCTGTTACAGTAATTTTTGTATGTCTGTTCGGTAATAATTTCAGTGATCCATTATTTGTTGTATTTAGTTTCAGATATTACTTTTGATTTAAGAGGAAAGTTTATGCTGAATATATCTATTAGTGTGCTTGAGAATGCTTGAAATATTGTCCCAATATCATGGTTACTTTCGGTTATTCTAGTCTCAGGAACTTTAATTTGTTATTATAGCCGTAAGATTTATAGTCAACTTCTATAGTTTCCTTTGCTCAGAAATGGGTGATTAGCACGGTGTATGTGGACAAGTGATCTGTGACATTTAATATAACTATACCAGAGATCCAGAGCCAACACCCAGATCTGATCTAGCAGAGTCGAAGTTTTTGTCATAGTGAAGTCTAGCTTGCTTTGAAATAGCTTGCAGTCATGATGTTGTGAAGGAAGCTTGCGTTATTATTTGAATGTTATTTTGTGAAATAAATATTTAAAAATCCTGCAATAACGCAGTTGTTACCAGTACAATTGGAGGTTAGAATTCTGTCGATATTTGTAATAAAAGTTGGTACGTTAAATAAATCCTTAAATACCTAAAATTGAATATTGGGTGTTATGAATGAACATTTAAATTGTGAGTGTTTCTGAGGTACTGTTTATGTGTGTCAGTTCTTCGATACTTTATTCTTGTAGTCTGCGTAACAAATATATTCACACTTCCCCCTTATTGTTACCCCTACATACATGGTAGCTTATGTACCCTGAAATGTTATAAAATATCTTATTATTTTCATTTAACCCTCAATCCCTACCCATTATAAAAGTTACGGTAGCAATACCAAGGGTACTGGGGTACACCAGTACCCCAGGTAGGGTTTAAAGGTTAACCAGGTTTCAGTTAATATAATGCACGTGAATTTATGCCGTAATGATTTTAGATTAACTGTCAATTTGTCAAAGTGGTTTGGGAGACTGTGAATGTTTAAGTTTAGGAAAGACAGGTGCCATTGTTGTATTCTTGTTCAAAAAGTTGTCTAATGAGATATACAGTAGTTGAGGTTGACTACATTTTTAGATCCATTAATTTCATTTACAGTATATAAAGTAGTTAAAGTATTGATATATGATGTGAAGATTAAGGTAATACGGTAATAGAAATAATAACAGGTAAGAAAAAATATACAGTACACACACACCACACACACACACACACACACACACACACACACACACACACACACACATACATATATATATATATATATATATATATATATATATATATATATATACAGGGCGTCCCAAAAATATGTATACACACTTTAAATACTTATAAAGGCAGTGTTTATTAAAATACATTTCATTTTCAAAATGTAATAGAATCTACAGACATTATTAATTGTTTTGTCAACGCCTGTTTTCAAACTGACGTCCGTTCTGGTCCAGGCACTGCTGATAACGCGAAGCAATGGAATCGCAAACATCACGAAACATTTCGTTTGGTATTTGTGTGCATTCTCGTTCAATGGCTGCTCTCAATTCAGCGACTGTTGCAGGTTTTATAGCGTAGACTTTGTCTTTTAAGTATCCCCATAAAAAAAAGTCTAGTGGTGTGAGGTCTGGTGAACGCGGAGGGTATTCTACGAAACCCCTTCGTCCAATCCACATCCACATCGTGCCAAGTACCACTCGCAATACTCCACTCTTCGGTCCGGATCATCATCTTCATTAATAGCATGGACTAATCTTGGAATGTAACTTTTCCATTGACAGCTTCAAAATGCGTTGGACAGACGATTCTGAAATTCCTACCTCACGACTCGCTTGCCGCACAGCTTTTCTTGGACTTTGGTGATACGTTTCCAGTACTCTTTCTTGCTTTGTGGGGCTTGTCGATGTCCGTGGTCTTCCGGAACGCTTCTTGTGGACATTCTGAACAGTTCCATCGGCTTCAAACTTATCTCTAATTCGAGTGATGGTAAGTCGCGTTGGTGGATCTGTTTGAAACTCCCTCCTAAACTGTCTTTGCACTTCAACTGCGTTTTCACACTTCCAGTAGCATTTTAGAATGAATTTCCTTTGTTCAAAGCTTAGTCTGACTGCCATTATTAATTCTAATGGGTTTAACTTGGAAAGAAAGAAACATCAATTGAGCTATCAGCTGTTAAAGTGTGTATACATTTTTTTGGGACGCCCTGTGTATATATATATATATATATATATATATATATATATATATATATATATATATATATATATATATATATATATATATATATATATATATACAGGGTGTTTGAAAACTTTCTGTACAAATTGTAATGGGGGATAGGCAACACCAAGACAAACCCTTTTCGTCTATAAGTGTATGTCCGCTGACGTCACCATTCGGCGCGAGAGGGCGCCGCTGCAATTGGTTAAAAGGTGAAGTAGGCTAGACTCGCGCTTGCCGCGGGCATTCTTAAATCGGACGTAGTACGCGTAACATGTTTATTTAAAGAAGGCATGTTTATTTAAAGAAGGTGCTGAAAGTTGCGACCGGTAGTAGCATCAATGCATGCCCGACAGCGTCGAAGCACTGACCGACGTACACGTCGAAAGATTCCGGCATTTCGGGAACAGTTCCAGCGGCGACAGCGATTCTTGCTACGAGGTCTTCTTCTGAGTAAATGGAGAGTCTCGTACACGAAGTTCTTCGTGTCCCCACAGGAAGAAATCGAGGCATGTTAAATCGGGCGATCTCAGTGGCCAGGCTACGGGCCCACCCCGGCCTATCCATCGGTCCCCAAAAGTGGCGTTCAGATAATCCCGCACATCGTTGCTGGAGTGTGCTGGGGCCCCGTCGTGTTGAAACCACATTCGTCTACGAATAGCCACGGGAACATCTTCCAGCAGTTCCGGCAACGTTTCTTCAAGAAATATCCGATAAACCCGCCCGTCGAGTCGGGCAGGCAGCAGGTACGGCCCAATCAACTTGCCATGGACGATACCCGCCCAAACATTGACGGCGAACCGTTCTTGATGAGCATGCACCGTTGTAGCATGGGATTTGCGTGCGCCCACACGTGAGAATGTGTTGTTAAACACACTCTCACGTGTGAAACAGGCCTCATCTGAGAACAGCACATAAGCCGGAAAATTAGGCTGCACCGCTGTCTGCTGCAGAAACCAGCGTGCGAATTCCACAGGAAGAGGGTAATCCTGAGGTTGTAATGCCTGGACTCTCTGACGATGAAACGGATGTAACTGCTGCTCGTGCAACACTCTCCAGACCAGGTCGTGGTTCACACCGAGGATACGTGCAACACCTCGCGTGCTTGCGCTTGGATTGTCCTCAAATCGCCGTAGGATTTCTTTTGCCATGTCAGGAGTGCGCACGTTTCTCTCCGACCAGTGTCATGCATGTTTGCATGGAATGTTCCAGTTTCTCGCAGTCGCCGATGCAAATGCGCAAACGTTTGGTGGTTTGGCACACGTCTGTTTGGGAAGCGCTGTCGGTACAACCTCACAGCAGCTCTTCCGTTTCCATTGGCAGCCCCATACACCATATGCATGTCAGCCATCTCAGCAGTCGTGAAGCGCTCCATGTTACGCGTACTACGTCCGATTTAAGAATGCCCGCGGCAAGCGCGAGTCTAGCCCACTTCACCTTTTAGCCAATTGCAGCGGCGCCCTCTCGCGCCGAATGGTGACGTCAGCGGACATACACTTATAGACGAAAAGGTTTGTCTTGGTGTTGCCTATCCCCCATTACAATTTGTACAGAAAGTTTTCAAACACCCTGTATATATAAAAAACAGTACATGCAAAAAAAAGCGGTTGTAGTAAAGCAAGAACGTAGGGTGTTTCAGGAGGAAAGGTCAATACTTCGGGAGGTGATAGTGTCGGTCATTGTGAGAAAAAAAGTTCATATGAACATGTGTCTAATTCTGAATGGTTACGGAGATAGAGCTGTCTGAATCTACAAATACAAAAGCAGTTAATGGTAATCAAGAAACAGAAACCAATTACTGTTTCTAACATTTAATGTTTAAACACTGGCATTTTGAATGGTATCAGATACAGAAATGACAAATTTGTTACAGTTTACAATACGTTTTCGAAAATCCCACGATCAACCTCAATGCATTTGCAACTCGTGTGCGAAGATCGTGTGTTGTTCGTCTGAGCTGATCTTGACGTTCCTTTATGCGGGCAGCAGCATCCAAAATGCGCGCGAGCAATTCGTCTCGTGTATCCACCTTTCTTTTGTAAACTTGACTTTTTATCCACCCCCACAAACAATAATCTAACGGAGAGAGGTCTGGAGACCTTGGTGGCCATTGAATGGGACCACCGCGGTCGATCCATCGACCAGGGAAAGTTTGATTTACAGTAGGTATTGCATCACCAGACTGGTAGAATGTGGAGGAGCTCCGTCATGCTGAAAGTACATACCAGCGCGTGTAGCCAAAGGAACATCCTCCATAGTCCTGGCAATTCATTTTGCAGAAATTCTAGGTAACTTTGTCCTGTAAGACGATTCTCTAAAGTAACAGGGCCAATCAGCTGATCATCGACGATACCGCACCGCACATTGGCAGAGAAGCGATGTTGAAAATTTGTTTCCACAGTGGCATTTGGGTTTTCGTCTGACCACCGATGAGAGTTACGAGTGTTGTTGATACCGTCATGGGTGAAAAGTAGCTTCATCGGTGAACAGTATCAATCGAAGCAATCGTCGATTAGCATTCACCCAATGACAAAATTCCAGTCGCATTGCAGCGTCTCCTGGTTGAAGGTGTTGTACACGCTGTACATGATATGGATGCAAGCCTTCCTCACGTAATGTTCGCCATACTCTCGTGTGTGGTACACCGAGACGTGTAGAAATTAGCTATTAGTAGTATTAGTACGATTAGTAGGACTACGCTCTACCAACTGAAGAATGTTTTCCACTTCATCCACATCTTGTTGACCTTCACGTTCAGATGAAACATGAGCGCTGGGAAGTGTACCAATCTCACGCAATGTGTTGAAAACCCTGGTAAACACTCTTCGATCCGGAATTCTGCGGTTCGGAAACCGTCGATGATATTCTGCAACAGCAGCTGTTGCACTTCCATCGCAAAAACCGTAGACATACACCATATCTGCATATTCGGCATGTGTGAAGGTGTGTGGCATCCTTAACACTGCTTCAAACACCAAACAATGACACTCACAACAGTCAGCTGTCGATTGACTTATGTTACCTGCTTACATTACAGCTTACATGGTTCAAGGTTATAGGGGAGGGAAGGGGGAGGAAGAGCTGCGCGCGCATCAGATTCAAACAACTCTATCTCCGTAACCATTCAGAATTAGATACATGTTCATATGAACTTTTTTTCTCACAATGACCGATACTATCACCTCCCGAAGTATTGACCTTTCCTCCTGAAACACCCTGTATATGCCTCCACAGTGAGACTGTAAAGTTGAAAGTTAGAAAATTATAGAATTATAAAAACTTAAAATTAAAGATTAAATTCAAAATTATATCATTATATAATCTTAAAATTAACGATTACAGAATTTTTTTAATTTTTTCTTTAATTATTATTATTATTATTATTATTATTATTATATAAGAGTAATGATACGTCATGATAGGTTATGCATTGATAACTTTATTTAACAGGTGGGTTATGCTGAAAGCAATTCTATTTGTAGATGGCTCCGAAAGTTGTCGAAGTCATGTTGAGTATGAATCGACACTCTTTGTCCTTCTTTTAACTTACGGGCACATATTATACCATCCTGTACATAACAGGAATAAATTATTTTTCCTTTTTCAAGATTTAAGAGTTTATCAAAGAAAAAATTCTATATTCACAGATTCATTAATACTCATTGTTCATTAATTCCGGAATCATAAAAAAATATTTTTAACGTGTGTGTATATATATATATATATATATATATATATATAAATATATATATATATATACACTTTATACAGTGGTGTAGTGCTAAATAAAGAAGTGAGGGAACGCATTTTGAAAGTGTTACTCAGATGCGGGGGAGACAATGGCGAGCGCGGCGAGCCCATACAGCTGGGGGTCCGGGGGCACTGTAAGCCCCCCGCGAAATCTTTTGAAATCTGACCAATTTCAGGGATATTTTGAGGTCATATACACTGGATATTAGGATATATTCCAAGGTTGAAGATGCAGTATTTCCAGTGTCATTATATATATGACATCCAGTACGATCAATAAAAATAGCTAACAACTGGAATGATTAACTAAAAAAAAGTTAACAACTGGTACGCCGTGGTGACTGTTTTACCAGATCTTTATAGGCTAGCATTGCCTCAGTCGAAGCTAAAAGAAATGAAACAGTTAATGATTCTTTCTCATATTTCTTCTAGGGGGGTGGGAATTAAAATTTCATGACGTTAGAGATTTGTAAGTTCGGATTTATTTGAAATAGTGAGGGAACGCCGTTCCGTCTACCAAAAAAAGTAAGGGAACGCCGTTCCCACGCGTTCCCACAGCACTACACCACTGTGTGTATATATATATATATATATATATATATATACATATACACACGTGTAGACATTAAAAATATTTCCTATGATTCTAGATTTTTTAAACATCCTGTATATATATATGTTATACTTTGCATATTCATCATTGAAGTAAAGCCGAGTCCCGGTAACACAAAGGGTTTAGATTATTTTGAAAATTATATTATTCATTCAGTACTTCCTTCCAAACGGAAGTCACGCGCTAGTGACGTAAGTACCTTCGCGCTGGTGACGCAGCCGGACTCTGCATAATTGCGCCTTAGTGACACAATGGATTGAAAGTCCAATAATGAGACTTTCTTACAAACAGAAGTCACACGCTAGTGACATCAACCGCTCGCGTTGGTGACGTGGGAGGGCTTTCGTTCCTTCTAATATATAAGAAGGGGCTTCGCGCCATTACGGCAGATTCCGGCACGCGACGGTTATTTACGGATCTCCAGATTGCGGCAGGAAGGTCCAATCCATATAGCGTTGTGAAGACAGATTCGGGCGAGCTACGGTTATTTTCGGGTCTCCGGATTAAGGCAGGGAAGCTAATCCGTATAGGACTTAGATTGAATTGAAGGGTCTCGTGATTGGATAGGCGGCGGTAGAGAAGTCCGTGTCTATCGACTCCGAGGAACTTAGCATACAAGTCAGACTTAAGGAACTTATTAATTTAAAGTCGATACAACAACGACTCAAGTCTTGCTTAAATTTATTCAACATACGTGCACGCTAAATTCAAGTAAGGTAAAATTTCTGTCAACGAGTTTTCTTGTCCTCAACGAACCCATAATTTGCACTCTATTTTGATAAGCCTGGAGAAGTCAAACATCGAGACGACGTCTTCAGATCAACATCATCGAGAGTAAAATCTGTTGTACTTATAAATCTATTATATTCTTCGGAGAGGTTTTAAGTATAACATATATTAGGTTTGATATTTACAACTGCAATTATATACTGTAGAAGAAGACTCCATGTACGCCTCAGCACTAAATGTTTGCTTTTAAACTGATTAACAGATTCGTTAATAGGAGCTAATTACCAATTTTACAAAAAAACGAACTACACACAAAGTGTTTTAAAACGTGTTTTGCCAAAAAATAAACATTTTCTCACACTGTAACCCTGTTGGTTGGTTGGTTGGTTGGTTCGGAAATTCATTTTACGTTCACCTTTAAAAATGAGGGTTAACAAAGAGAAATTAAATTCTCATCGTAAGGATCGATAAACAGAACAGTAATGGTGGGAATAAACTTTAATTAGATGGTTTACATTAAATAAGTTCGTTACATCAGTTGTTACATCAGTCACCTTTATCAGGACCACTTTACTGAGGGGCAAAAATCTCGGTTAATAGTAAAGAAAAGTTCAAATTTTCGAATACTAGATCTCAGGAGCAAGTTGTAGTACTGTATTGGGATTTCAGTTTTGCATCTTTTTTTTACTACTATACTACTACTCTAGTTCCTTCTGTTGAAGGAACTAGTAGTTTCCGAAAGCGTTCGAGAAATTTACATATATATGTATTTTATGGTGGCAGAATACTAATAGTAGGTAATAATGTATGACAGAGCTCAACGTCTGTTCCGAAATGTGACCAATGGGCGTCTCCCGAAACAAATGAGCAGAGAGGACGCTGCTTTAATAAAGGCGGATTTTACAGCCCTCGACTGTATGCCAGAACTCAGGGTATGAAGTTAATTTCTCTCCTTATGCAAAATTGCAAAATAAGTCAATGGCAAAACATATATATATATATATATATATATATATATATATAAAATGTTCATGTGTTCATATATGTAGATATATTTCGGTGTAACTAAAATCAACTAGTATCTAGAATGAAGTACTAAAATGCAAACTATAATTAACTTGTGTATGCAGTTAATGGTTTGTATGTTTTTTTTTGTAATAAATATAAATAAATCTATTTTCTGCGATGCGTGTCATTGAGTAGCCCGAATTTGAGTTTGAGTTTAATGTGTTTCTATTTTAGTTTTGAAACTGCAATTTACTTCTTCAGGAAAATCCCTTCAGAAGACGAATGTGCGAAGTGTTCTCTACGGACGGGTCGGCCTCTATGTCTTTTGATCAGTTTCTAGAAATGTTTTCAGTCTTGTCGGAAGGATGTTCCAGAGAAATTAAGGCCACGTATGCCTTCAGGATTTATGGTAAAGCGTCAGTTTTCAAGTTCACTTTTTAATGCGGCAAAAAAGTTATCATAACGACTAATTTAACTCGCTAAGGTATCCCAGTCAGTGGGCATGGTTGCAGGTTCGAGACCCAGTTCGGGCTTTGGGCATAACTCAAGGTACATCCATACTAAACACTGTCTGTAAGACTTTCGTCCACAGACATTTAACGCGTTTGCATATACACTATTTTATTGTTTGCAGACAAGGAAGATGACATCGTTGGCCAGCAATTTGTTCGTACATGTCTGCAGATACTGATACATGCAAACGAGTGAATTTAATGTTTCACTACTCACTGCAACCAAAATGTGGACAGATATAATGTAAAACGGAGTGGTCACAAGAGAAGGTTTTGGCTTTGATTGGAACTTTTCAGACTTACCCTGTTACATGGAACGTCACGGACACAACGATAGAAAAAGGATAAAGGAGTAATGTACAGGGCCGGCGAGAGCTGCCCCGGGCCCCGGGGAAGGATTGGTATATGGGTCCCCCTGTTTACTCAGTATTTTATTATGAATGTTTTTGTGTACATAACAAGCAAACTGGTTATATGTCCAAGTCACTCTTCAAAACATACAGTATGATAATCTCTATGGAATGTATGTTCATTAATTATATTTCCTCTCTGTTATTTAATCAATTGCTTTATTAATATCTTTAGATTTTATTTCCCTCTTTCCGGGCCCCCTAAAGGTCCGGGCCCGGGAATTTAACCCGGCTTCCCCGCCCTCTCAGCGGCCCTGCTAATGTATATAGGCTACATGCCAAAAATACAAGCTTATGCCTTATACACATATTTTTTTTTTTACGAACCTCTGGTCTCTAATCAGTGAACGAATTTGAAGTCTTATAAGTAAGTGGTTTACTCCAAAAGCACAAATTCTATTTTAACTTTTAAAACAAAATGTTTACAAACACTTGGATTGTGTGCAAAAATTTGCAGCTCAAAATCAGATGAATTATTTCATAGGACCTTCACATTGTGCACTTTTCGTGGAATATCAGTGTATTTTCTCGGAATTCCGATGACAGTGTGAATTCCTCGTTCCATTTTTGAATGAAAGCAGAAGAAACATTCTGGAACAGTTCCAAGGAACATATTGATAAAAAGTGAGCAGATCTCCTCAGTTAAGGCAAGAAATGACTAAAAACAAATGTAGTTTACGTTTATTTCAAAAAAAGTAATTCTGCAAATATGAAGTTTCCCCCCAAAACGAAATAATTGGGGATTTCGTTAAAATCAGCAAAACCAATGTGAGCACTCAACAGAAATGGAATTCCAGTTTTGAAGGAAGAAGAATTCCATGAACTTTTGTTCCCTATTTCAGGAACAATATGAATAGGGTATGAAGCATACTACATCTTCCATTCTTAGGTCTCTCATTAGCTGACTTTCACCACTGGCACCTTTCTCCCCAAGAACGTTCTCGCCCACCATCCGAGTTCCTTATTTCTTTCATTAAAACAAAATCTGCTCTGTCGCGAAGTATCTTCGCTTCTGACATCGTCACACCAACAACTGAAATGTCTACAGACTTTAGAAAATGATGTAGACAGATGAATGTCATAAATATATGTACGCAAACAAAAGTATGCCGTCTCCAGGCACGTGCGTGCGCACAAAAGTCTTTAGTGTGGTCGTACCTTTATATTCCAGTGACTGAGGTACCGTTAACGGGTCTTTAGTATTGGTTTGAATTCCATTTTAAATTATTATAGGTCCTCTTCGCACGTGATTAACCGTTATTAATCGTTAAATCCACGTTAGTTACTGATGAGATGCAGAACATGTTGAAGTTTAAAGTATACCAAAAATTCCTTTTAACTTAAATTTGAATTTGTATTATATTATGATTTATTTTTCTCTTTTAAATTCATTTTTAATTAATTTCAACCCAACTTTACTCCACTTTTTATGTAGACTTCGACGATGATGGATTTATCGGACAGGGTGACCTGATGGAGTCAGTGAAGCATCTGTCTCACGACCTTCTCCAACCTGACGAAGTGTCCGCTGTCGTTGCTAAGGTACTTCGTAAAATCACTGGCGTATCTTAATCGATGTCCAAATTTTCATCAAAGATGAAAATAAAGAATTATAATATTTAATGCGCAATAATATAAATTTAGTTGAGGTGTCTGTCTAATTATTATATGTTATATTTTAGAAGGAAACACTTCAATACATAATCATTTGGTACTGTGAATTGTAATATTTCCACTTATTTAATTTCTTTGCTACCATTCACCATATTTATTTCAGTAAGTTAAACACAGACCGTGCATGGAACAAGGAACTCTTCTGGGAAAATTAAATCCACTATAGTCCGAATAAGTAATGGTAAATGACAAATACCATAGTTTTTTCTTTTTCATGATTTTAGCCCGACGTGGGCAACGGGTCTCTCGCAAAGAGATCCCATAAATATAGCTTCCCTCACCAGCTATCTGCAAAGCAGACAGGATCCAGCTTTGGGACATGGATCTAGGGTTTAAAGCAAGCCTAGATCCCTACATTCAGAACCTCTATATAAGTAAAAGACTCGTTGCATTCACGTCGGGTTGAATAAATCAAAGAAAAAGGGGGTAACTATTGTATTTTTAGCCACGGTCTGTGTTTAACATATAATTGTCTCAGGGAACCATTCTGAATTTGTGTTTATTTCAGTAAATTTTCAATCAAGGGTATTTTATATGAGAACTTATGTCCCCATTACCTAACAGGATTTATAATTTGAAAGTCATGCTGTTATAATGCTGAAATTATTCTAATCTAACAATGCTCATCAATATGCAGTTAAAAATAACCCCAAAACCGATTGTCTTAGAATATCAATGATCATTGCTAAAATTCGGGCTTTTACAAAAGTGATAAGCTACGGACATGAGTATCATTTGCAAACAACAGAGAGAAGAGCTTCCATATTTGAGAACTAGATATCAGAAATTTCCTTTCATAAGGAAGTGGTCTTAAATGGGCACACGAGTAAAGTCAGCTACAAAAGTCGGGAGATAAGGTAGGTGTGACCCAGCACTGTATTCCGACTTCTGTAATTAATGGTACATCTTTACGATGTGCATTTACACACTTCCGCCCTATTCTATTTCACCCCAGATTTTACTTGTAAAGCATCGCATCAGGTTCGCATTTAAATTACCTATTTACTTACTTTTTTAAGTTATTATCACGTACAAATGTCACACAGATTGAGTTCAAAACTTACAGATACGGTTAGCATACAGTATTTAGGTTTTACAGATCAAATTTGCAAATTAATACCGCCAAATAACTATAATTAAATGCTGTGTTCAGGCAGTTTACTAATAAAATTAATAGTTATTGAGTGAATCATTACAACTAACTATAAACGAATCTTTTAATATCAACTTTTAAATGCAAAATCTATTAATCGGTCTATTCATCATGATATCATCAATATTTATTCTCAAAGGTTTTGGAAGAAGCGGACATCGATTGTGATGGCAAACTGTCTCAGTCGGAATTCACCCACGCCATATTGAAAAGTCCAGAATTTGTTCCGAATTTCCACATTAGGATTTAAGAAAGAAAGAAGACGAAAGAGGTTTCACAGTTGATAAAGAAGGAGAAACTCGTAAAAGGAAAATGAGAGAAAATTAATAAAGTAGTATATTAGATGTACAGTAAGATGTTCATAGGAATGATATGTCTTACGAAGAGGTCTTCATCTTAGCTGAGATTTGACAAATATTTTAAACATACGTGAAAGAATTAATCAAAGCTCTTTTTTTTTTATTTCTATGGTAGGCTATATCAATGTTCGAGTATCCTTCATGAAAGTTTAAATATAATTAAACAATGTCTTCTATGTTTTGTACATAACTACAGAACGCTCAAGCTTGCTGGTAATGTGACATTTATTTTGCCAAAGTTAATACGTTTATCGCATCAAATCGGTCAATATCTTTAATATTAATCATTTCTAAAGTCTCCACCATTTATTCTATCGTATTCTATCTATTCACTAAAACTGTGAGAGAAACTTCAACTTACCATAATGTGTATTTCACTTATTAAGGATCTAATTTGAAAATGCATCATTCACTCGAACTTGTTACATAAAAGTAACTAAGGACTTAACTGTGATTTATTAATAAACTCTTATTATAATTGGGTTACGTCGCGAACACGTAGCAACACCGTTTCCCGTTAGATCAGCGAGGTTAACCTATGTTGGAACTGTTTAGTAGTTGGATGGGTTACCGTCCTCTAAGTCCAGATATGTACCAACCCGTAAATGGTATGGATCCCACGTAAAGCTATAGGTCTCCTCCTTCACCTACCTAGCTTTTGCCCTTATGAAGTTAACCCCTAAACAGTATTATTATGTTATCATTTTAATTATTGTTCTTATTTTTTATTATTAATTGGGGTTGTTATTGCGCTTCTCATTTGTTTTTCATTTCTGTAAAAAACTATAGATATACACGTTGCTTTATCGGTGTTACTGTATTATTTACTGTAATGAGTATTTTGCGATAAATTCGTACTAGACATGAGCCCGATTATAATCATAATCTTGTAATCCGTAATTAATTGCGATTACGGTGCATTCATAATCGTAATCGTAACCCAAATATTCATACCTTCGTAATTGTAATCAAACATTTTCAAACACTGTAATCATATTCGTAATCGCAATCCATCTTCTTCTATAGTTCGTAATCATAATTGTAATCGTAATCCATCCATTTACACGTGAATTACTATATTTGGTTACAGGATTGTAGTACTCTGAATGGACGTTTTAATTTTTCCCGACAAGTCCTACTTGCCATCCCAGCTTCGTCTGCACCAGTGGAGCGACCCTTCTCTGTTGCAGGGAAGGTGTTTAAACCAGGAGGTGCAGGTTTATTGACACCAAGTTTGAGGGGCTCATGTTCCTTAAGCGATAAGCACTTTATGTCCTATGGTATGGGTATTTGGTGTAAGAAGAGGAGTAAGTTAACTATGATGTGCTAGAAATGGTTGTGCTACCTTTATTCCAATCCTCTAATTAATAAATGTGTGGTGAGGATACTGTATAATTTTGATAGTTATGTTATACATTGTGTATAATACTGAAGAAATGTTTGTCTTATTTAATTTCACATAAAGTTTTAATAAAAAGGTCAATTTTTAATCTATTATTTTTTCTAATTATGTAGAATCAAGGTTATTTATTACTTAGTAATAATCTTTATTAATAATAAAATAAATAGATTGGTTTTACAATTTACAATGACATAAATAATTGTGAAGCTAAAGTAATCCAGGAAAATAAACGTAATGATAATGGTAATCAAATGTATCAAAACCAATGTAATCACAATCTTAATCGTAATCAAGAAAAATCACTGTAATGATAATCATAATCCAAAATAATCGTAATTAAGAAATATAATCAATCATTGGAAATCTTAATCGTAATCAACCATCGTAATCGGCCCCATGTCTGGTTCGTACAACTGTATACCATTAAATTTATATATGTTCAAGACTTCAAGTGTTGCAGTAAAAAATTAAGACAGATATACAGATAATTATAATTTTAGAATAAAAATTTACTTCAGTTGTCTACTATAGTTTCATTTTCTATGTCTACGTTAGAGAGCACCATTATTCAAAGGGTAACATTAAAATTTCTGCCACAATCAACGTTTTTGTTCGGACCTTTGAGGAAATTAAGGGAATTTAATGAATTACTTAACATGCTTCCTGAGGAACGTTAATAACAAGTCATTAAATAAGAATCAAAGACTGGTAGTCTACAGTAAATCAACCTTCAAACCCTGTCTTAGCGTTGATTGAGGCCGAAAGCACAATGGACATTTATATATAATTTTGGATATAGGAAACGTAGTTTTGAGAACTTCAGGCGACCTTAATTTTGGTATTATTGAGAAATTCTCAACGTTCTTCATTTACGTAAAATATTCACCAATAATGCAGCGTTAACTGTGCATTGTGCCGACAATTTAATGTTTCTGATTCTATGGAAAGGATGGCCAATACTGTAATACACCTTTAGTGATTGGTTTTCCAATCACCTTCCTGAATGACCTTCACTCTGATGGAAATCATTATAAAGAAAAAACATAACCAACCAACAAAATAGGTATTGTTTGTGCCATGGGCGCAAATCCCTATGGGACAGGGGGTACATGTACCCCCCACTGTTTGGGAACTATTAGGAACTGTAGCCCCTTGAGGGGTCTTTGTCAGTTTCCCTATCGGGCGCGTACCCAGGTGGCAGATAGGGGAGCCCCGCTGGAGAGTGGCGTTACGCCCGTAGACTAAAAACTGACAGAGTATGTTCGGAGACCTTAAGGTGGCAGCCCATCATCGGACTCGGCTGCTGTAGGTTAATCCCCTGCACAGCCTAAACGCTACGATTACAGAAACTGAAACTGTGCAAAACTGGATGGATCTAACGTTGACGAACTTTGGCATGAAATATCGGACACGAATTGGATGCTGGAATATACGAACTATGTACGAGGCATCGCGGCTTAAGCAAATTGCAAGAGGCTGAGAGGTATAATGGGAGACCTCAACGCAAAGGTGGGGAGAGACAACAAAGACAGGTGTTAAAAAAAGTGGTTAGAAATAACCGCATATATTTCCAAATAAAATATAAACAAAATAAATCTAGAATAAAAATAACAACCCTCGTTTCTAACCAACTAGTGAAGTTGGGTTTCCCTAATTAACAAAATGAAGAAAGAAAAAAAGTTTCCGAGATAAAGAAAAAGAGAGCTTTGTCCATTCTTGAAAAATTTTGACTGCATGAAGCGGGCTAGTTTTTTCGTAAAATAAAATTCTCGTGGTTCCCCAACTAACCGGGCAACTTAAAGTCAACCTTTAAACCTCACAACCTTTAAATCTTATCCTGAATAACCACTGCAATTAAACAAAAACCCTGTTTAACTAAATAGAGGCCTATCAGAACTAGGTATAAGTAAGTTAATTAAAGAAAATAACTAAGGTAAGAGAAAAACTAGGTACCTAGAAGAAACTCGAACCGGGCTACAACTGCCCTAACTCAATAATTAAATGGCTATTATAGCCCCTATTAAAACCTAAAGGCAATATAGCCCTAACTTAACTTGAGTAAAACCTTCAAAACCTTAAACCTTAAACCTTTAAAAACAAAAACTTAAGGGCAATACAGCCCTAGCCTAACTTAACCTGCAAAACCTAGGTCTGGGAAATAGCCCCTACAAATAAATAACCTAGCAGTGTGTTAAATAATAACTTAAAACTTAACAAATAAAATTCAAACCTGGAAACTAAATGAAACTTATGGATTAGTTAGAAACAGAAAGGGTAACGTTCAACTGGCAACTTCATTTTTGGTAAGTCTAAATTAATTTTAATGAATTTAGCTTCACCATAGTTAGTAATCTGGCTGCTGACCAAATTTTAACCTGAAAACCACTGCAACCTACAGTGAAAAAGTCTGTAGCTATGTTGACAGTGTCTAAATAGGCCATTATTATTTCTATAATTACTGTGTCTATTTAAAGTAAACTTAACCTTAATATTACACCTAAATGAAAATAATCTCTCAAGCTAAATAATAAATTCTTCAATAAATTTTTCAATAACAGGGAGTATGTAATGGGCAAGCATGGTATAAGAGTAATGAATAGAAATGGTGAATTTTTCGCAGATTCCTGTGGAGAGCAGGAGTTTGTGATTGGTGGTACCCTGTTCCCGCATAAGGCGTGTCATAAAATTACCTGGATGTCGCCTGATGGCAGGACGGAAAACCAGATTGATCATATAGCCATTAGGAAGAAGTGGAGAGGATCGCTGATGGATGTGCGAAATAGAAGAGAAGCAGATGTAGCAAGCGATCATCATCTGGTGATAGCTGAGGTGAAATTGAGGCTGGCAAAGGCCAAGGAAAGAGTCGAGAGAGGAAGGAGACTGTTTGACGTAAATCGGCTCGCAAGAAGGGAGGTCAAAGAGGAATACAAATTGGCTGTGAGAAACAGATTTGTCATTCGCCAGGATGAAGATGAAGTCTTGACACATGGAGAAAATGAAGAGGGTAGAGTGAAAAGAATGGAAAGAAAGTGAATGAGATTTAGAGACACCTTACCGAAATCTGGAGAGGAGCCATTCGGTTTCGGAAAGAAAGAGAAAAGAGAGTGGATGACTGAGGGCACATGGAATGCGGTAGAAAAAAGAAGGAAAGCAAAAGAAAGAACGAACAGATATGAAGACGTGATAAACAGGATGGAGTTGGGGGAGAACTGGCAACAACTGAATCGAGAGGTCAAAAGAAGGGCCACAAACGATAAGAGACAATTTGTGAATGAGATGGCGCAACAGGCAGAGACAGCAGCGTGGAGAGGAGATATGAGGGAATTATATAAGATAACGAAAACACTGACCGGGAGAAATTATAGAGACAAGACAAGTAAAATCAAAGGGTGGAACTATATTGACTGCGGAGATGCAACAATTGGAAAGGTGGAAAGATCATTTTAGAGAAGTTTTGAATAGAAATAAACCCGAGGAGTTAATTGAAGAAGATGTGAGAGGGAACCAGGAGCTGAACATAGATGTTAGACCACTAAGTAAGACTGAAATCCAGAGGGCTATCAAGAAGTTAAAAGGAGCAAAGGCGCCAGGGATGGATGGTGTAGAGGCAGAACTGTTGAAGGTGGACCCAGGGATGATGACAGACGAATTACATGGACTCTTCAGTATAATATGAGAAACCGAGAAGTTTCCCAAGGAATGGAGAGAGGGTTTGCTGGTGAAAATACCAAAGAAAGGAGATCTATCGCGATGTGACAATTGGAGGAGAATCACACTGTTGTCTATACCTAGTAAGGTGCTGACCTATATTATTTAGGAAAGAATAAGGAGGGAGGTGGATGCTAGGCTAAGAAGAGAACAGGCAGGATTTAGAGAGACCCGATCCTGTGCTGATCAGGTCAATACACTGGGAATTATTGTGGACCAGAGCTTAGAATGGCAGTCCAGCCTGTATTTGGTGTTTGTAGACTTTGAGAAAGCTTTTGGTAGTGTGGATAGACTCAGATAGAGGCTGTATGTGAACTGTGATGGAAAACTATGAATACCGGAAAGATTATTAATATCGTTAAAGAATCATACAGAGGATTTTCTTGCAGAGTGGAACATAACGGGAAGTTTACAGGGCCTTTTGAAGTGACAACTGGAGTGAGACAGGGTTGTCTGTTGTCACCAGTGATATTTTTGTTAATGCTGGATACTGTAATGAGGAGAGTGGTTGAGAGGAGGTAGGAGGAGTATTGGTTGGGGATTGCTGAAGTTTTGGAGGACTTGGACTATGCCGACGATTTGTATCTTTTGTCACAGAGGCGTGAGGATATGATAGCGAAGCTGGAGGATCTGGGAAGAGAGGGAAGAAAGTTAGGATTAGAAAATAATAAAAGAAAAACTAAGACAATGAGATTAAATGGCAGAGATGGAGCCTTCAGCGTTGGTGAGGTTGAGCTGGGAGAGGTTGACGAGTTTGTCTACTTGGGTAGTGTAGTCGCAAAGGATGGAGGAGCGGAGGAGGATGTTAGAAGAAGGTTGACTAAGGCTGCAGGTGCTTTTGCGCTGCTAAACCCAGTATGGAGATCAAACCAGTTGTCGAGGAGAGTTAAAATAAGAATATTTAACAGTAATGTTAACTCAGTCGCCCTGTATGGTAGTGAATCATAGAAGGTAACAAAAGAACTGACAAAGAAGGTGCAAGTGTTTGTGAATCGATGTCTGAGAAGGATTATGGGAATTAGATGGCCGGATAGAATTTCAAATGAAAGACTATGGCAGATCACAAATCAGGAAAGGATAGAAGAGCAAATTAGGAAAAGGAAGTGGAGATGAGTTGGACATGCTTTGAGGAGAGAAGAGGGAGAAATAGCTAAGACGGCTTTGGAATGGGATCCACAAGGAAGAAGGAAGAGGGGTGGACCGGTGATGACTTGGAGGAGATCCTTACTGATGGAAACTAAGAGAATTGGAAGAACCTGGCCAGACGTTAAAGCCCAAGCAGCCAACCGTACCCGATGGCGAAGCACAGTTGACGCCCTATGCTCCACATAGGAGTGAAGGCGACATAATAAGTAAGTAAGGAACTCTTAGCAGGCTAACCGTATTCCAAAGTAATAAGAGGAATTATAATACGTGAATAAATATTATTATTTATTATTATTATATTATATCCCAATGAGACCTATGACCAGTATGCGGTGTTCATTTTGGAGACGATTTCCGCGACGAGTATTTCAATTTCCCCGCGGTTATGGCCACCAATCATGAAAATGGATGTCCCAAACAAGTCCCAAGAAACTAATAACAAGCAATAATATTGCCTGTTATTAGTTTCAGTTGTTTATTTCATTTTTTATACGATATTTTAAGTACATGTACTAAAAATCCATTTATTTTGATATCCAAATGCACCCCCACCTTTTGGTAGCGATCTGTGCCCATGGTTTGTGCAGTATCAGTGCTGTTTAATAATCTTTTTTATCACTTTAATAATTTCATTTAGTTATTAATTATTAATAATAATTAAATAAATGTACCGTATATTTAATAAATAAATTATCTCTTCTGATGTTAAGAATATTTCGTGACTTAATGAAGTTGACGATAAAGTGTGTGCAGTTGCGTGAAATTAAAATTGGGCTTAACCTAACCATTTTAAAATGTATCCGCGATTTACATATTAACCTTTTCAGATCCAGTGCAAATGTTGACACACTAAATCAATTAATCAATCAATGACTCAGTCAATCAATCAGTACCAGTGAGACTATAATAAATACATACAGGAAATAATAAATACATATCGTACTAAAATAAAAATTTTCTACAAATGATTTTACATGTTTAGATATAGGTTTAGTTTAGTTGTGGGAAAAGGAACCCAAAATGTGTCATTTCAGTGACTAGTTACTAAAATATTTAGTTTGTCATAACACTAAAACTTATAATTTTTTAATTTAAAGAAACGTATACCAGTCGCCATAGAATTAATCTCTCCCCTCTCCTCCTCCCCATCTTTTAAATAGGCTTAAACGAAGAGTGGGTAAAAAATCCGTAATACAATTTTCTTTACAGATCTAAAAATACTTCCTTAGATATTCGTTCATTTGTGCGTACATTGATAACGAAATGATGTTACAAAGATTATGACAAACGGTAAGCGGTTGTAATACGAAATAGGCTTAACCAGTTTGTAAAGGATCACGCGGACAGAACATCGTTGAAGGAGCATGGACCATTTTGAAGGAAAGTAATCAATTCTTTTTCGTCTGTAAACTGTCTCGAATCTTTTGACTTCATTTTAGTTGCCTGAAGGAGCAGGCATCGTTAATGGAATTAAAAGAAAAAAATATTCTTATGATGATCTGCAAAGATAGAAACTGTCGAAGATTTTGTTTTATATCCCGTTTCTTTGGATATATATATATATATATATATATATATATATATATATATATATATATATATATATATATACAGGGTGGTGCAAAAGTCGCGACTTTTGCGCCACCCTGTATATATATATATTATATGTTGGATCGGAAATTGATGGTAACTCAATATGTTGCTTCGCTGCCCCTACAGCCGAAGTGTATACCGCTTACTTACAGGTTCTTCTCTCTAGCTTGAGGCCGATTCCAATCTGGCTGCGTGTTCTCGAACACGCCTCTCGGTTGGCGTCCCCTTCCCTCGATGCGTTAAGAGAAAGACTCGCTTGGCGTTCGTGAAAAGGATAAAAATGAGGCGTTATCCTAACACAGTTTTATTTCGCCGGATAATGCACTTCACACAAATATGGATTAACAGGACAGAGTTATAATGAAGTCTGAATTTCTCTCTTCTCCTGACAAAGCTGAACTCTTCGCTCAAACTTTCGCCTCCAACTCAACCATGGACGATTCTGGTGCTGTTCCTCCATCTCCTCCTCCCTCTGGCTTAATTATGTTTGAAATTAGAATTTCTTTCAAAGATATTCTTTCTGCCCTATCTGGGCTCAACTCTAGGAAGGCATACAGTCCTCATGGTGTTCCTCCTGTTGTTCTCAAGAACTGTGCTTCTGTGCTGACACCCTACCTAGGCAAACTTTCGTCTGGTACTTTTCCTTCCTGCTGGAAGTTCGCTTTCATTCAACCTGTCCCAAAGAAGGGAGACCGCCCTCAACCCTCCAACTATCATCCAATTGCTTTGATTTCTTGCCTTTCTAAAGTTTTTGGATCTATCCTTAAGAGGAAGATTCTTAAACACCTATCTTCTCGCAATCTTCTTTCAGATCGTCAGTATGGCTTCCGCAAGGGACGCTCTACTGGCGATCTTCTTGCATATCTCTCTAACACTTGGTCATCCTCCTTTCGGGATTTCGATGAAACCATTTTTATTGTGGTAGACATATCAAAAACTTTTGATAGAGTCTAGCACAAATCTTTAATCTCCAAACTGCCCTCCCTCGGTTTCTATTCTTTTATCTGCGCCTTTATCTCTGATTTCTTTTCTAGCTGATCTATAGCTGCAGTTGTAGATGGCCATTGTTCTTCTCCTAAAGCTATTAATAGTGGTGTTCCTCAGGGTTCTGTCGTGTCACCACTCTTTTCCTTTCCTTAATAAATGATCTATTAAGTCGCACTTCCTGTCCTATCCACTTCTATGCCGATGACTCCACTCTTCACTTCTCCACCCACTTCACAAAGCGTCTCCCTCAATAATCACTCCATGCTTCACATAGGATGGCTGTGGTACACCTGACCCATGATCTTTCTACTATCTCTGATTGTGGCAGAGAAAACCTTGTGGCTTTCAATGCCTCAAAAACTTAGTTCCTCCATCTGTCTACTCGTCACAATCTTCCATACGACTCTCTCCTTACCTTCAACAATGCACAACTCAATCCTTCCTCTTCTCTTAACATTCCTGGCGTTTTCTTTTCTCGCGATCTTTCTTGGAAATATCACACATACTCTCTTTCCAAAACCGCTTCTAAGAGGTTAGGTGTGCTGTACCGGTTCCCTAGTTTCTTCACCCCCACTCAGTTGCTGTCTATACAGGGATCTTGTCCTCCCCTGTATGGAGTACTCTTCTCACGTGTGGGGCGGCTCAATCCACACAGCTCTAATTGACCGGGTGAAATTAAAGGCTTGTTGTCTCATCAGTTACCTCCCTCTTACTCACTGTCTTCCATCCCTCTCTCTTCGCCGCGATGTTGCCTCACGTTCTCTTTACTATCACTATTATAACGGACACCGCTCTTCTGAACTCTCTAATTGCATGCCTACTCCTTTAAGGAGGTCACGCAGTACCAGACTTTCTCTAAATTCTCATTCCTTTTCTGTTCAACTCTATCGCGAGTGTTAATCGGTATTTTCAATCTTTCATCTATTCAACCAGTTAACTCTGGGACAATCTTCCTCAATCCATGTTTCCCCTTGTCTGTGACTTCCAATCTTTTAAACGCAGAGTGTTCAGGCCTCTCGAAAATCCTGGGCCTTGATTTTGGCTCTCTCTTTCTTCTATGGGGGAGGGGGGCACTTTGTGGGTATGCGCCCTTGTCCCCTCCTTCCTGCATAAAAAAATATACATATATATGTATATATGTAGAGGTAAACGAAATTTCTCTTCTTCGCCTGTTTGTTTCATGGCTAGAAATTGTAAACAAGGCTATAAAACTCAAACACGTGGGCATGGAACAGGCCCACGGATGAAACACAGATTTTGTGGTATTTTCCGAAATGCCCGCCAGAGGACGTCACCAAGGCCTATAAAAATGCAAGTTCTTTCACAAATCATTCTCACTTGCTATTTTCTCGTTTTTGTCGTCACATCTCGCTTTCAGCTCCTTCGTCAGTAACGCCACTCATCACGCCACCCGCTCTCCGGCCTTCGCCGGAGAGCGACCCGCCGTCGTTCAAGGTTTCAGTCGAGCATACACGAAGTCTGTCGTCAAATAAGGCCCTCTACAACTTCATCCTGCAAGAAGCAACATCATCGCTGCAGGAGTTTCTGCTGGCCCCCTTTTCACCAAGTCTCAACCGGCCCTCAACACTCATCCTCTCGCCAGGTCAGTCCGCTTTCAGATGCATCTACTTCAAAGCCCAGGTCCGTAAACCTTCTTGTAGGTCACAAGCCCATTTCGCTTACCTTTCTGTCTTCGTGTTAAGCAACTTCCGCGAAGCCTACATAACTTCAGTATATACCCTCAGCCTAGCGAGGAACTAGAGCTCCCAAACTTCATAGATACTTACCTTAACATGTTGTTCGTCTTAATTGAGAAGTTGTTCGATGTGTCCCCCCTCCTGCTCAACGCAGGCCTCCAAACGTGGACGCCACTGATCAATACACCTGATTACATATCGTTAATACACCTTCTAGCCGAGCAGAATTCTTTCGCGTAGTTCATCTATGTCTCTTATATTGGTACCAGGGATGTAAATTTTGGACTTCAGGGCTTCCCAAACACCATAATTTAGTGGTGAAAGATCGGGGCTACTAGCCGGCCACATATTGGGTTCGATAAAATCTGGTGTTTTGTTCTCAAGGAATTTGACAGTTTGACGTGCTCTATGCAGGGGCTCCATCTTGTTGGAAAGTATATCTTTCACCATTAATTCGTCGAATATCAGTTAGATAGAGTGAAAGATATACTTTCCAACAAGATGGAGCCCCCGCAGTGCTCACAGAGCACACCAAACTGTCACATTCCTTGAGAACGAAACACCGGATTTTATCGAACCCAATATGTGGCCGGCTAGTAACCCCGATCTCTCACCACTAAATTATGGTGTTTGGGAAGCCCTGAAGTCCAAAGTTTACATCCCTGGTACCAATATAAGAGACATAGATGAACTACGCGAAAGAATTCTGCTCGGCTGGGAGAAGGTGTCTCAACGATATGTAAACAGGTGTGTTGATCAGTGGCGTCCACGTTTGGAGGCCTGCGTTGAGCAGGAAGAGGGACACTTCGAGCAACTTCTCAATTAAGACGAACAACATGCTAAGGTAAGCATCTATGAAGTTTGGGAACTCTAGTCCCCTTACTTTTTTTAATATGACAGTTTACCTCTAAGGGGTCACTTTTTTTACCCCACCCCACCCCACCCCACCCCACCCTGTAGTTCCTTGTTCCATGCACGGTCTGTGTTTAACATATATATATATATATATATATATATATATTATATATATTTCGGGGGTTGAATAAATATTCAGGATCGACCTGTATTTGAGCCCCCTCCAGCAGCATTCTCACTGTTTTTTGTTTTTTTATGCTACCCATTTCGCTATCAACCAAAGTAAGAATGAACAGTGGGAGAGTTGCATGCGCCTGCCCGTGACGGAAATCGAACCCAGAGCCAATGGATTCGTGGTCGATGATGATAATCACTATATATACAGTATACACAGTATGTATATATGTACATGTGTATATATATATGTACACACACACACACACACACACACACATATATATATATATATATATATATATATATCGGGGTGGGCCAAAAAAAAGGGAGACCTCGAACTTTGGCTGTAAAATCTAAAGTTATGGTCAGATTTCAATATTTTTTTCACACCCCACAACTAAATAAATTTCCTTTACGGTGAGCGGATTTCAAAGAAAACTAATGAAAATTACGGATTTATTGAACATTTCTTTATGCCACTGGAAATTCTTCATTTACACTACAGTAGTACTGCATTATCGGGTCGGCAAAAAAAAAGGGAGACCTTTTAAATCCTTCATATCTCGGCAAATACGGTACATAGAACCATAAAATTTTAGTATGTTAGTACTAGGTAATTGTATGGTGTGTATGCCATCTTTTAGCATTTTAGCTGAGCAATTGGATTTATGGCGAATATTCCAGAAAAATCTTGCGATAATTAAAGCGATTTTAATTAACGTAAGCAAACTGCAGGAGGTTTGGACCAAGCTTCTCAAGAAAATCGATAAAACAAGAGATGCTAAAAGATGGCATACAAACCATAAAATTACCTAGTACTACCCTACTAAAATTTTATGGTTCTATATACCGTATTTGCCGAGATATGAAAGATTTAAAAGGTCTCCCTTTTTTTTGCCGACCCGATAATGCAGTAATAGTGTAAATGGAGAATTTCCAGTGGCATAAAGAAATGTTCAATAAATCCGTAATTTTGATTAGTTTTCTTTGAAATCCGCTCACCGCATAGGAAATTTACTTAGTTGTGGGGTATGAAAAAAATATTGAAATCTGACCATAACTTTAGATTTTACAGCCAAAGTTCGAGGTTTCGCTTTTTTTTGCGAGGTTTCGCTTTTTTTTGCCACCCTATATATATATATATATATATATATATCTTATATATATATATATATATATATATATATATATATATATATATATATATATATATATATATATATAATATATATATATATAATATATATATTAGAGTGGTCCACAACAGCGTTTTTTGGAATTTTAAATTCGGTCACATCTGCCCTTATTCTATTCCCCCACAAGAATAAACGTGCCAATTATCTTTGCTCTAGGACCTTTTTATGCACTCGCTCAAAATGAAACAATTTGAATAATTACTTGACAATTTATGACTGGAACATTTGTTGAACAAGGATAATAATGACTTGACAATTTATGACTATATTATATACTGTATATATATATATATATATATAATATATTATGACATTATAACAGCGGAACAAATAATGCACACAGTTGAAGATCTTTAGGTCTTCTTGAGACCAGTTTTAGTCGGCTCTTTGAATTCCTTGCGGTGCTGAGCGACTGCGCGGAGAAGGTACTGCTTTTGCGCTTCATCCTTCGTGATTGTGCTGTTGAAAGCCTTAATGAGCGCAACTCCTCTTTCTGCGCAATCGTTAACCACTGCCATCTTCTCTACACGTTCCTTCATTCCTGGTAAGCTGGATCTGTGTTCCAATCATTTGGTGGTCTTGGACAGGAATGATTGCGCCTGTTCACTTCCGTGCTGCATGACGAGGTTGAAGAAGATTGCTGAACGTTTGGTGGCATAGAATTCCAAGGGATTGCTCGAGGAGAACGTTTTTCCGTCCACGCGCTTGAGTCCTTTTCTTTTTTCGGGAACAGCTACGATGTTGTGAGCAATCCTCTCCTTCGTGGACGCGTGAACTCGAGGATCAAAGAGTGCCAAGGGGATTAAGTGCTCAGAAATGAACCACAAATGGCGCTTCATCGCGGCAATGCCGCGTCGTTCGTCTTTCCTGGGTGAGCTTTCAGCTGGCGCAAGAAAGTGAGGTCGTTCAATGGAGCCATGTATGCAACACTGGCCTCGTTCCAGTAGCGGCCGTAAAGGAGCGTGATAAACAGGCTTAGTTCCTCGATGTTCCGTTTCTCGGTCTGAAGCAAGGTGAATTGATCTCTGAATAGGAACACCTTGAGCGTGTAAATGGCCTTGGCCATCCATCGCGCATGGTACATGGCTCCAGGTCTTTGAATTCTCACAGGACCGTCAAGCTTCCCTCCCAAGAAAAGGAGGCAGAGAAGCATCACTTCATCATAGTCGTCCCGCTGGCTCTTCTTCTTGACAGCCTCCTTGTAGTAGGAGACCATTTCCTTCCTCTGCTCTGCTGTTTCAATGAACAGGCTGTCGGGTGCACTCTCGAACTTGCTGCGATCAATGAAAACCCAGTGCTGCTTGAAGCGCTTGAATAGGCAATTTCAGGTCCACTGGATGTTCCGAAACAAGCACCGAAGGCCGCAGCAAGGACGACTTCTACCACGTGGTGTCAGCAAGCGATCCACACCAGATCAATACCCAACCTCTTCAATGAGAGTACAAGCTCCAGCATGAAGTCCCGTGTTGGACGCAGTTGTATCAAAAACAAGACCTCGAACGTTGCCCCTCAAAGAGCAGTCGTCCACAAGCTTCAGGCACGCCTGAGCCTGAGATGCTCCAGTTGCAGGAGCTACCATTGGAACTCCAAGGAGTTTCTCTTCCCCGTTACCGGTTACAAGCACAGCCACACGGTCCACCACCTCTAACCCATGGGAGATATCTGTAAGCAGCTTACTATCCCAGTGCAAGAGAAGGGGCTCATGGGTCTTGAAAGTGGCCTGATCTTCGCGGCACACCGCTTCACGTGTACATTGTCTCACGCGACGAATGGTGCTGCGTGAGATTGACACTTCGTCCAAGTTGTGCCCCAGCGATTTAATAGTTGCTGCGACCACTGCCATTCTTTTCCTGTCACTAATGTGTGGCGATCCAAGGCTAAGGAAATGTCAGGCGTGATCACAGACTTCAATCGCTTAGGAGTGGAACGTTTTCGTGCTGACTCCTTAAAAACTACAGTATCTGAATCTGATGATTCAGACGTGCTTGAACTAGAAGCCTCCAGTTCCCCTGGGACCATCTCGCATCCGCTTCGCGCTTGGCCTTCTCCTCTCGGTTCATCTCCGCTTCACACCGAATCCTCTTCCTCGTTTGTTGGTCAGCCATTTCTTGTCATCGGCCAAAGCTGGAGGAAGTGGGATTATCAAGCTGAGCGAGAAGTTCTTGTCCTCCTCATTCATCATGGTCTCGAGGGCGTCATGACGTGAAAGATCGAACACATCGTCAAGGTCTCCGCGAAATATGTCCTCCTTCATTCTGTAGGATGGGAAATTCTTTGTGCGGTTCTTCTTCAGCCCTTGTATTGCTCGTACAGTTTCAGGGCTTCTTCTCAGTGTATCTGGTAACCGTCATTGGAACGTTGCTTTTGTCCAAAACGGGATCAAAGCGACCTCTTAACGACACCGTAGACCAACCATACTTCACACAGTTATTCACACTAAGTGTAGGAACAAAAGCAACAATGACCCAAAAGTGAAATCTCAGATGCTAAATTTTCCCTATGCTTGTGAACCACCCTAGTATATATATATATATATATATATATATATATAATATATATATATATAACTGCAATGACCGCGCAGTATATTAACGTATAGAAACGACGTAAGTATAGAGGAGTGTTCTGCACACGAGGAAGAGAAATAACAAACAAATGAAAAATAAGGCACCCGCCCGGGAAATATATATATATATATATATATATATATAATATATATATATATATATATATATATATATATATATATATATATATATATATATATATATATTTAGTAGAAATCCAATGACAAGGAGAAATGTAAATGCCATGAAAAGTCTTCTTTATTGCGCAACGTTTCGAGCAATACGCTCATCTTCAGGCTGTTTAATAACAATGTGAAATTAAAATCAATATTGAATGAAAAACAAACAGAAATTTCTATAACCTATTCGTAAAGACAAATTTTAAAAGACTGAGAAAAGAGGGTTAAGTTCTAAGTTATACAGATTTACATATCAAAATTAAGAAGTTATTTTTAAATACATGTAGTAAATGTGAAATTAATACACTGGAAAAATTACCAATAGTACACTGGAACAATGGAGCTATCTACCTTACACAGCAGTATCCGAGGCCGACTAATTTGAGCAGAGGAGACGGGAATGAAAGATGGCGGAGATAGGGGAAGGAGGGATTATAAGGAATTGGGGAAGGAGGAGGGATCATAGCAGATTGAGAGGGACGGACGATGAGTCAACATTCAGACTAGGGGACAATGCTTTAATGAAAAGGGATTCTAAAATTCTTAGTGAGTTGGGACAAGTATTACAACCAAGAATTTTAAAATTGTCTAAAGTGACATCAATTTTGCATTTGATGCTATGTTCACGTATGCTGGAGGCTTCCTTAGTTTTTAAAATTTTACTATTACTACATCAGTTTATAGGAAACCCACTTTCACTGGTTTGGGCATGAATTTTTTTAGTTTTACTGATTTCAACTATAAGATGTCTTGTATTAAAACTCTCCTGTTCAGAGGATATAATTTGACCTCTAATTTTACCTTACTTAATGATGAATTTAATAATCTAAGATCATACTTTACTAATAATAGTTTTCCTGTTCAATATGTAGACAAACTAATTAGATCCTTCTTAAATAATGTTTATAGCCCTCAACTTCCATGTATTACAGTGCCGAAGGATATAAAATATTTCTTGGTACCTGAAATGGGTCCCTTGAATAAGGAATTTAAGCTTAAATTTACAAAATTGTTAAGGAAATTTTTTTATCATACTGATTTCCGCATCATATTTATTAATAAAACGTCTTTAGGTAGCTTTTTCTCAGCGAAGGATCGAACCCCTGACTCGTTGCGTAGCGGTGTTGTATATTTATTTACCTGCCCTAGGTGTCTCCTTGGGAATTACATCGGCAGCACTGTTCGCTCTCTCAGGGCTAGATTTTATTCGCATATGGGAATAAGTGGCCGAACAGGTAAAATTTTAAAACTAAGGAAGCCTCCAGCATACGTGAACATAGCATCAAATGCAAAAATTGATGTCACTTTAGACAATTTTAAAATTCTTGGTTGTAATACTTGTCCCAACTCACTAAGAATTTTAGAATCCCTTTTCATTAAAGCATTGTCCCCTAGTCTGAATGTTGACTCATCGTCCGTCCCTCTCAATCTGCTATGATCCTCCTCCTTCCCAATTCCTTATAATCCCTCCTTCCCCTATCTCCCTCGCCATCTTTCATTCCCGTCTCCTCTGCTCAAATTAGTCGGCCTCGGATACTGCTGTGTAAGGTAGATAGCTCCATTGTTCCAGTGTACTATTGGTAATTTTTCAGTGTATTAATTTCACATTTACTACATGTATTTAAAAATAACTTCTTAATTTTGATATGTAAATCTGTATAACTTAGAACTTAACCCTCTTTTCTCAGTCTTTTAAAATTTGTCTTTACGAATAGGTTATAGAAATTTCTGTTTGTTTTTCATTCAATATTGATTTTAATTTCACATTGTTATTAAACAGCCTGAAGATGAGCGTATTGCTCGAAACGTTGCGCAATAAAGAAGACTTTTCATGGCATTTACATTTCTCCTTGTCATTGGATTTCTACTAAATATTAAATTGAAGCTCTGTAGAAGCAACCCGCATAATTATATATATATATATATATACAGGGTGGGCGGAAAGTAGCTCCCTATTTTGGATTGGTAAAAAAATACGTATATTATCCATTTATTTCAGAAGAAATAATATGAAAAGGTAGGCATACATGGTAGGTTTTATCTAAAATTCAATGTGGGCTCCAACTCTTTCCACCAGCTTCTGGAGCCGCCCAGGAATGGCGTCCACTGACTTTAGCAGGAACTCCGGCGGGATGGAGGACATGACTTCCCGAATTCGGTCCTCCAGTTCTTCCAATGTCCTCGGTTTGGTGCGGTAGACTTCTTCCTTTACCCACCCCCAAAGAAAGAAGTCGCACGGTGTCAAGTCGGGGCTCCTGGCTGGCCATTGATGTGGACCACGACGACCCATCCAATGCCCAGGGAAGTGGGCATCCAGCCACTCACGGACAACAAGAGCGAAGTGCGGAGGGGCGCCATCTTGCATAAATATCAGATCGTCGATGTTCTCCCATGTGCTGACAACCGGCCAGACCTCGTTTCGCACATAGCAAGGTACCGCTCAGCATTCATGGTGTTGCGCAGAAGGAACGGGCCCACAACCTGATCTGAGGTCATACCACACACACCGTTACACTGAACCGATTCTGCCGTTTTTCAGCGGTAACCGTGCGACTTTTCTTTGGGGGGGGTAAAGGAAGAAGTCTACCGCACCAAACCGAGGACATTGGAAGAACTGGAGGACCGAATTCGGGAAGTCATGTCCTCCATCCCGCCGGAGTTCCTGCTAAAGTCAGTGGACGCCATTCCTGGGCGGCTCCAGAAGCTGGTGGAAAGAGTTGGAGCCCACATTGAATTTTAGATAAAACCTACCATGTATGCCTACCTTTTCATATTATTTCTTCTGAAATAAATGGATAATATACGTATTTTTTTACCAATCCAAAATAGGGAGCTACTTTCCGCCCACCCTGTATATATATATATATATATATATATATATATATATATACTGTGTTCCCAAAAATATACCCACTCTTTCACTGAGGCAACAAAACACAATTCCAAGGATAACTTAATGAAACGGGAATCCTATTAAATCCTTTATATTGTCCTTAAAATGAGACGTGGTTTATTTAAATTGGATGAGTTGTCTCTTTACAAGTTTAACATAAACAATAGTTGTTAAAAAATATATCTGACAATACGAAAGTGGAAAAATATTACTAAATTCATACCGTTCACACCACTGCATACTCGCAAGAACACTGTCCCGATTTCTTCGCGCCAGATGATTAGCCACCAAATAGTCCAGGTTTCATTCCAGTTGATTATTTCATGTGCGGACGTTTAGGTCATAAAGTTTACAGACAAAATATTCACGATGTCAGTCAACTTCGAGAGTACATTTTTACATCATGGAATGAGTTCGATCAAGACACCATTTTTACTGCAGTTCGCCAGTGGCGCACAAGGACACATTGAACACTCGCTATTTTAATGTTTTATTCAATTTGTTTTTATCAACTGTAAACTTCTTTAATGTTCAGCTAAGTCTGTAATTATCCTTCTTGTCAAAGTTATTCTTTAACAACTAGAATTTGTAAAGAGACTACTATATCCGATTTAAATAAATTACCTCTCCTTTTAAAGCCAATATAAAGGGTTTAATAGGATTTCTTTTTTATTTAGTCATCCTTGGAATTATGGTTCTGTTGGTACGATGAAAAGGTCGCCACATTTTGGGACACACACACACACACACACACACACACACTATATATATATATATATATATATATATATATCGTCTCGGTGGTGTATTGGTTAGCGTCGCTGACTTCGAATCTATCGGCCCCGGGATCGATACCCCGGTGACGGCAGGAGGCGCGCAGCAAATCCCAGCTGTTCATCCTTCCACACAATAAAAATTGGTTGGTAGATAAATGGGTACCCTGGGTAGTCTAGTGGTTAAGACGCTGGGCTGCTGGTGGGGCGTGGTTCAGATTTCACGTTAAACTGTAGGTCTAACGTGGAGTGACAAGGCTTGATCTTCATCAGAATGAATAATTCAGGCGGAAGCAAACCAAGGTTAACGAATGTATATGGGAAAAAATGCACCTGAAAGGGAGACCCACAACACCCCATCTATTAGAATACAAATCCATCAAATAAGGAAAACATAACACAGAAGCTTCACACACAAAAATTTTGGAGCAAGTGTAGTTTACGTCCCCCTGTGGTGCCTAGTGTAGTTTACTTTCCCCTACATTATCCTAGTGTAGTTTGCGTTTCCCAACTGTCCGCGTATACCTAATCAAATAAAATGTTAAAACTAACGAAAATATTACGACTTAATCTAACCAATCGTCAATATATATATATTATATATATATATATATATATATATATATATATATATATATATATAAATTGATGATTGGTTAGGTAAGTCGTAATATTTTCGTTAGTTTTAAAGTTTTATTATAATGATGGATTCATTTAAAAAATGTCTCCTAAAGATCCTAGTGTAGTTTACGTTCCCCAACTTTGACCTAGTGTAGTTTGTGTCCCCTTTTGCATCAGGAGGAGGTAAACTACACTTGCTCCAAATTTTTTATAACATTATAACCAAAAATAAAATTCTCCTTCATCTCTATATATTTTCACCACCTTTACAGACTCTGCTTCTCCTTTAACGCTTGAAATTCTCCACAACAAGCCAGTCCGATGGGCTGATTCCGGAAAATTCCAAAAAGTTCCTAATTCCCCTTTTTTACAGGATGTACATTATCGATGCATAACCGCTTATTAGCTCTCCTGTCGGGTCTCTTTGATAAGGAACTCGCCAAATCTAAGTAGGTAACATGGCGCTCTTTCATCCATTCAATGAGAGAACGTTCCATCATTGCGCTGAGATTTTGTTCTTCACAGAGGTATGCGCGTTTGGAAGAACGGGGATGGTTCGAACAAGTTCCAATAAGGGAGCTTATTCCTTTATCCAAACTTTTATTTATTCCATAAAAGTAGTGAATTTCTCGAGCCGAACGTCTTTACGTAAAATTAAATGACCATTTACTCCATCATAATTCTTATGGCACTTATTACTATATATATATATATATATATATATATATATATATATATGAGCTATTGAAGAATAGGGACCCCAGCCTTCTTTAGTTAGGCTTATAAGGCTAACTAACGAAAATATCACGACCTAACCTAACCAATCGTTAGGTTAACTGTACGCCCTTGACGACTGGTTAGGTTAGGTCATGATATTTTCGTTAGTTAGCCTTATGAAGCTAACTAAAGAAGGCTGGGGTCCCTATTCTTCAATAGCTCCCTTATTTACTTTTATGGGTTTAATTTAGCTTATTAATTTACGCATAGGTTTAAAAATAATTAAAGGATATTTAAGTGAAGTGCATTTTACGGCACTTCCACAAAAGAATTTAAACTTTTGTTAGTAAAAGTAAATAATTTAAATTACTCACACGCAAACCTTTTGATAAGTGTTATGGCAGTATTTAACACACACACACACACACAGTATATTATATATATATACACACACTGTGTGTGCTTGATGTGGTCGTTCCATACATCCGTACTACAAGTACATATATATTCATATGTACATTTCTTTGTACGTATATATGTAATTTTACGATTAATACATATACATATAACCATACACGAAATGTACACATACCGTTGTGAAACATACATAAAAAGACACAATAACACAGCCGTGTGTATATACACACACATACATATAAACACATTAACTTAACCTACGCACACGTACCGTGTATATATATAATATATATATATATATATATATAAAGAAGTTTGAGTATAGTTTTGCGTGCAGATCTTGCGTGTGGGAATTATTTCTCTCAATTTCTGGTTTTAGAGTTTCTTTCTAATTATTATATCACATACGATCTTATCTGCAAGTCTGCAGGTACATGCGGCCCGTAGACCTTCATCAAGCCAAAGTCGTGGGTGGTACGATAGCTAATATATATATATATATATATATATATATATATATATATATATATATATATATACACACACTGAAGTCTGAATTCTTAGTTAACGACTTAGTTTGAACGAACGTATAAATTATTATTACTAATAATTAAAAATAATGAAAAATAACGAAACAAAACGATAAATTTGTAGTCGAATCTTTTAGAAAAAGCGTACGATATACATTGGATTATCGTCCATCAAAAATTAGCATTTTAAAACAAATGAACTGAAGTAACATAGATAGATTAGGATAAAAAAAAAAAAAAAAAAAATAATAGAAAAGTATTCCCGAAAATGAATTGAAATTACATTTTCTTCTTTTGCCATTTTCTATTCTTTGAAAATAATGTAAAATAAAGTTTGATGCGGGACCCCACCTCCATATTTAATTTTCAAATTCGTAATTAGTCATTGTTATTTAAAGAACATTGGCTCGTTTTTACATCTTTACACACATAACAAAATATATATATATATATATATATTATATATATAATATATATATATATATATATATATATTATTGCTATTATTAATTATTAATAAATATATAAAAAATTAAAATAAATGATAAAAATAGAACTAGAAATATTTATATCTAATTAAGAAAGAGAACATTTTTTGAATTATTGATTATTATCACAGTTCGTCATTAGCTTCGACATTAGCAAGAAATGTCAGTAGAATTCAGAAGACTTATCAATAACATTTTTATGTCTAAATGGCATTACTATGGGCATGAGACCATTAAAAATAGATTACATATAAGGAGAATATAATTATTATATATATATATATATATTTCTGTGAGTTTTTCAGCAATTAACATTAGTGAACCGTAGTGTAACATCCCGTTTAAATTAGTGACTATGTGTAGATACGAACGCCCATTCTAGGGATGATACTGATTTGGAATTTTAGATATTCACATAAATCAATGTATTATTATTATTAATATTATTATTATTATTATTTTAATGACATACACCCAATCGCCTTTCATTTATTTTGGCTTATGGAAATTGACGATACAAATCAGCATTGTTGTTACCCTGCCCATACGTAATTTATGCCCACATTTTCTATACTTATTATTATAAGGGTCACACCGATCATAAATATGTCGCGATTGACATTCCACTAACAGAATATACAATCAGACCCAATAAAGAAAAATGCTTATCAAAAATTAAAAATTAAAATTCAGTGACATTCTCTCTCTCTCTCTCTCTCTCTCTCTCTCTCTCTCTCTCTCTCTCTTTCTCTCGTGTTTTTAAAACCCCATTACAGATTCACTGATGCTGCTCATTTGGTCTACGACTTCTTTTTATCTGTTCCTCTGTCTCGTTGTTATCTCGGCGTTTCTTTAAATAAGAGATAAAAAAAGGCTTTACAGACTCAAAACTCGGCATTGGAAGTCTGCGGAGGATTGACTTCTGGGAGGCCCCAGTCACTCTTTGATCAAAAGTTGACTCTAAGTTAAGATAAAGGCAAGGACTGTAATCAGGGTTGGTTCGTTAAGCTGAATGCTACGACACAGCTTAAATATTTTATCTTTTACTTCGCCTACCTAAAAAAAATATATTTAAATACAATTAATGATATTATATATATATATATATATATATATATATATATATATATATATATATATATATATATATATATAATATATATATATATATATGTGTGTGTGTGTGTGTGTGTGTGTGTGTAGTAAGAGACAGAGTAAACAGAATATATTAGAAAAAGCCTAAAAGCGTGAGAAATGAAGCAGGGTGTATGGATGGATCGATAGATAATTGAGTCGATTATTTTTATTTCGTAATATTGACTTAGATTTTAGTTGAATAAATTTAGAAATAAATTAAAATATTCACAAGTGGTTATTATACAATTAAATGCTGTCTAAAATACACCCCAAAAGTAATGGACAAAAAAAATGGAAGTATTTTAGGATTTCTTTTTTGAGGGAAAGACGAACGGGCAGAGAGACTGACAGAAAGACGGAGAGTGGAAGTATGTACCGTTGAAGCACTTTACCGTAAATACATATAATGTATAAAATATAAGATTAATTCATTGTTGAAACGATACTGTTGTACATTACACGCTAACCGCGTGTATGAGTGTTCATACGCGTGCGTATAAGCGTAAAATGTTTGAGTAAATCGAGACTAAAAAATTTATTACAATATTTTGGCCTAATTGTATATAAGTAAAGATGGTTTTAGCGCAGACTTTATATATATAGGCTAATAATTAAGACTCTATTTAATTGATCGTAGTTGTACGACTGTCTTCGACTCTTTATTGACTACACAGACATTAACTTCTTACAGAATTTAAACTCTTTTCGATTGTTTCGAATAAACGACAAAACTCAAATCTATATTTTATACCTACCGATAAGGGTTAACGCGCAACACACTCGCTGTGTAAGGTACTCTTCGCTAAGAATTATTTTATTATTATAATTTATAGCTCTATATATATATACACACGATCTAGAACTTAAACCTACCTCCCGCATGGTTATTCTTTCTCGTTGAAAAGTAAAAAAAAATTCCTCATGGCTTTATGATACGCAACAGAGATATTTCTTAATACTCGCGAACAGCATTAAGTATTATTATTATGCCATAACTCAACAACATAAAAAATGAGTAAGACTTAAAAAGGAAGATTGGAATTGCGTTGTCAACCTAATAAAATTTCTCTTCTCATGAATTGAATTGAAGATAATATTTACGTGTTTACATTTTAGTCCGTCCTCAGTATTACATTTAAGGTATCACCAAATACGGCACCTAAATTATAATTGAACTTTATTTAATGAAAAAGAATAATTGAAATTATTACTAAAATAAACATGAAGGTAAAAGATCATTTACGCACAAAGGTTTTGTTTATTCAAATTAATATCTAAATTTAGAAAGTCAGTTAAATTATTCGGTTAGGTATCGATTATCGTCAATTTTTTGGACTTTGAGGAAATAGAAGATCATCGGCGAAACACACACACACACACACACAATGTCATCTAAATTTATTCAATTTTATATTTCAAATTTATTCTTGTAATTTCTTCAGTAACATTTTTATAATATAAAAATTGGAAAGTAAAAAGAGACATGACTCCTCTCTCTCTCTCTTCTACTTCATTTCTCATCACCCTTCAGTCTTTCATCGGTGAAAGATGGACGGACACACACACACATACGCTCACACACACACACACATATATATATATAGATAGTGGTTTTGGTTCCGTCCGAATTGTTCATTCTGACGAAAGTCAAGCTTGTCACTTCACTTTAGACCTACAGTTTAACGTGGAATCCGAACCATGTCCCTACCAGCAGCCAGCGTCTTAACCACTAGACTACCAAGTGTACCCATTTATCTAACTAATTTCTTTATTGTGTGGAAGGATGAACAGCTGGGTTTTGCTGCGCGGCGCCTGCCGTCACCGGGTCTCGATCCCGGGGCCGATGGATTCGTAGTCAGTGACGCTAACCACTGCACCACCGAGGCGTCTACTACAATATGTAAAATAAAATGAAATGATATTGAGTCACCAGTTTGACCTTTCAGCCAAACAAACAATATTTAATAAGGAGATAGAAATGACTATGGTTTTTCGTTTAATTAGAAAATAAAGTAATTATTTGTTCATAGTGATTAACATTTATGTATAGGGTAATTGTACAATATTACAATGACTGATTATTATTAACAATAAGAAATAGTTTTATACATTATAAAAGTTAAATGCTATAATAATGACAAGAAACAATAATTTAGGTAATGAGATATACTGTATTGGACACACAACAATAAGTAATTAAGCAAATAATAACTGAGGTAACGAGAGTACGGATTAGACCTAATAGAGGTCGTGAATGCGTACGTTAGCTTGACGGTATTGAGGAACACTTTGAAGATAACCTATTCGGTTAGGCTGGAAGTATATTGAGTTTGTAAGCTATGCAAAAGTAGGCCAACTGAGCTGGTAGCCTACGTAAGGTTTACAGACATGGGTTTCTTCGGAGGTAGACTGGGAAGACGGGAGAACCTACTAGCCTGTTTGAATGACGAAATACTCGTTCAAGGGAAATAAAGATTCGCAGGTCGAAATGGATGAATGTTGAGTGAGACAGAGGGCCGGAATTTTGTAGAAGTGAGGTTGCTTCCGGGGGCGTTGAAGTGGTAGTAAGCCTAGACAGTGGTGATCAACTTGTGTATGCTTGCAAGGAGTTTGAAGGAAAGCGGCCGGCTGGCTCGAGTGGCGTTACTTGAAGGCTCGAGAAAAGGGCAGTGAGAGCGACCTGAAGCGGATTGGCACTTTTATATACTTGGTGACGCGAAAAGGGCCAGGACGCTAAAATATGGCGGGCACTCTCGGGAGACGAAATAAAATAAGCGTGCGTTTCCTTTGTGTTCTCTTCTTCGTCACGTGTTTGGAAATTATACAGCCGGTGAGGGAGGCGAGGAAAAGGAATTTTACGTTAAGCTGCTATATATATACGTATATATATATATATATATATCAGTGGCGTGCGGTGATTTTTCGTCAAGGGGAAGCAATTCAAGCAAAAACAACAAAGATTATATAAAATAAAAATAAAACTTTAAAATACTCGTATATAATAAAAACAAAACACATATAATCATCTACTTACTTTACTTATAGGTTAATTCTATTCTTCTTTCTTTTTTATTAAATATATCTATTATTTCTTCGTAAAAGGCATCGGTTTTCATATCCTTAAGAAGCTTTTTCTCAATTGAGATTAAAGCTAAACTTGCAAGCCTTTCTTACCTTGCGCATTTCTAGCGTAGTTACGTATTCGCTTTAAATGAGAGAATGACAGCAGACAGCACGTAAAGTTGCCAGATATTTCAAGAAAATTAACTATAAGATCTGGACAGCGATTTCTAAATTGCTTCCTTTTTGACATAGGGAAGGATAAAATAACGATAAATATATGGCCAAATTGTTTGGCCATACTGTCAAACCAAATTGACAGTTATACCAAATTGACAAATTTGGCCAAATTGTTTGTTGATTGTTTGTCTACAGGGACAAACAATCAACAAGGAATTTTACATTGAAGTTTTGAGATGTTTACGTGAAGCAGTTCAGAGGAAACGGCCGCAGAAATGGGAGTCCGGAGACTGGATGCTTCATCATGATAACGCGCCATCTCACTCGTCGCAACTTGTCCAGCAATTTTTGTCTAAAAACGCTAACCCTGATAACGCGCCATCTCACTCGTCGCAACTTGTCCAGCAATTTTTGTCCAAAAACGCTAACCCCCAAGTACAGCAACCTCCATATTCGCCGGATTTGGCTCCATGCGACTTTTTTTCGTTTCTGAAGCTCAAACAAACCATGAAAGGACACCGATTCGATGATGTTGAACCCATTAAAAGAAATTCGACGAGAGCAGCTTTTGGCCATTCCGAAAAGTGCTTTCGAAAAATGTTTTCAACAGTGGCAGAATCGTTGGGCAAAGTGTGTAGCTTCAGAAGGAGCGTATTTTGAGGGAGATTAAGCCCCAGACCCTATAAGTACCATATTCTGTCTATAATCGCATCAGTCCGGATACGTTTTGAACAAACCTCGTGTGTGTGTGTGTATATATATATATTATATATATATTATATATATATATATATATGTATGTATGTATGTATGAGTACACAATTACAGTCTGGAACATCTTCAGGATGGGTCGGTTGTTGTATTCAATACAGTTGCTATGCACTCTTCAACATAAATATGTTTGTAAGGGAGTTGCTTCTCTCTCTCTCTCTCTCTCTCTCTCTCTATATATATATATATATATATATTATATATATATATATATATATATGGGAATGAACTCAGAATGGTTCCCTGAGTTTTTATGATACACACAGACCGTGCATGGAACAAGGAACTCTTCTGGGCTAATTAAATCCACTATAGTCCGAATAAGTAATGGTAAATGACAAATACCATAGTTTTTCTTTTTCATGATGCAAGCCCGACGTGGGCAACGGGTCTCTCGCAAAGAGGTCCCATAAATATAGCTTCCCTCACCAGCTATCTGCAAAGCAAACAGGATCCGGATCTTTTCCATTTGGCGGCAGGCGGCTTTTTTTAACCAAATTTTCACCAGTAATACTTTTTTGTGTGCTAAATACGAATCTAACATTCTTTTTGAGAGAAATGAAAGGAAAATATCGAAAAAAAGATTTTAAATACGAACTACTTTATACGGCGTACGAAAGGGAAATATTTATTTGAAATCAGCTATATCCTTTACTATTTTTCTAAATATATCTTCGTTTTCATTACGCTTCCGCCAAATAAATTCGCATCATTTGTATAATTTAGGTCTCGGGGGTACGGGGGCAGAGCCCCCGTAAAGATCACGCATCACAAATTGATCGGTATCGGGTTATATTTTTTATTTTTGAATTTCCGACGCTAAAATGTCGTTCAATCGATCAATTTGTGATGCGTGATCTTTACGGGGGCTCCGCCCCCGTACCCCCGAGACCTAAATTATACAAATGATAATGTAAGAACATATTCATGTTAGGTTAGGTTAGGTTAGGTTAATTAATACCAAAATACATTTTCCTAGTAATATTTGAGGTGTTTTGCTTAGATTTTGACCTCCATTTCCCTTGAAAATGGGCCAAACTTCAAAGTACTATAGCTTTGTTGGATCTCATTTCCGACGGAAATGGAGGTCATATTTGAACAAATCACATCAAATACTACTAGAAAATGTATTTTGGTGTGTAAAATGACTGAGTTACTTAAAACACATATTACCGAAAAATTTCCCTGCATCTTCTTCTATATAATATTCACAAAAATCCACTGTAAATTATAATTCACGTCCATGATTTAACTCGTATTTCCAGAAACAATAATGAATCGCGCGGAATGCTTAAACATATCGAGTTGCCATAATTATTCTACAGATTTTGGAAAATTAAATTTATATAAACAAATAATTAATATTCATAAAATAATTAAATATAAAATTAATAAATTATATATTATAATACAATATTATATATTATTGTAAAATATATAGAATTTCGCAGTGTAAATAGTTCGTGCGCGGTATAAAGTAGTTCGTATTTAAAATCTTTTTTTCGATATTTTCCTTTCATTTCTCTCAAAAAAGAATGTTAGATTCGTATTTAGCACAAAAAGTATTACTGGTGAAAATTTGGTTAAAAAAAACCCGCCTGCCGCCCAAATGGAAAAGACCCCAGGATCCAGCTTGGGGACATGGATCTAGGGTTTAAAGCAGCCTAGCCCCACTACATTTAGAACCTCAATATAATTAAAAGACTCGTTGCATTCACGTTGGATTGAATAAATCAAAGAAAAAGGGGTAACTATTATATTTTTAGCCAAAACCAAAACTTAAACCTCAACTGGCCAGAATTGAGCGTTCCACTTTTCAAGGCACATAACATGTCCGTTTCATGATGGGAATGAACTCAGAATGGTTCCCTGAGTTTTTTTATGATACCACAGACCGTGCATGGAACAAGGAACTCTTCTGGGCTAATTAAATCCACTATAGTCCGAATAAGTAATGGTAAATGACAAATACCATAGTTTTCTTTTTCATGATGCAAGCCCGACGTGGGCAACGGGTCTCTCGCAAAGAGGTCCCATAAATATAGCTTCCCTCACCAGCTATCTGCAAAAACAAACAGGATCCAGCTTTGGGACATGGATCTAGGGTTTTAAAGCAGCCTAGCCCCACTACATTTAGAACCTCAATATTGAGGTTTAAGTTTTGGTTTTGGCTAAAAAAATATAATAGTTACCCCTTTTCCTTTGATTTATTCAATCCGACGTGAATGCAACGAGTCTTTTACTTATATTGAGGTTCTAAATGTAGTGGAGCTAGGCTGCTTTAAACCCTAGATCCATGTCCCAAAGCTGGATCCTGTTTGCTTGCAGATAGCTGGTGAGGGAAGCTATATTTATGGACCTCTTTGCGAGAGGACCCGTTGCCCACGTCGGCTTGCATCATGAAAAAAAAAACTATGGTATTTGTCATTTACCATTACTTATTCGGACTATAGTGGATTTCATTATCCAGAAGAGTTCCTTGTTCCATGGCACGGTCTGTGTGTATCATATATATTATACATATATATATATATATATATATATATATATATATATATATATATATAATATATATATATATCTATATAGATACACGTAAGTGGCCGACCAATTATTTCAGTTTTAAACTACTGAGTACCTGAGTATGAATATAAAAATTTAACATGAACTAAACTGATAATTATATAATCACAGAAATTTGTTTGAAAGTCCATATAGTATGTTGTCGCCTATTCGAGTGCGGTTAATTATACACTGGTCGACAAAATTGAACTTTTTTCTCTCATCAAAGATGTATACACACTTTTGTAGACCAGTTTTGTACGCTGATTCCAAATCTGTTTTCGGTTTTTCCTCTAGCACATCTAGTGATCGAAATATGACTGGTGTTAATTTCAGATCAATTTATCGTAAAAGTACAACTTTATTCATAAAAAGAAATGTACACCAACCTAAAAACGTTGCGAATACGATTTTCTTTTGTAAACCTTGTCCGGATAGTCGCGGTACAACATCCAGCAGTAGTCTGCCAGCGTACTTTCGTTCCAGAAACCTTGGTAGCGATTTTCCATTGACTGGATTTTGATGGACGCGTTCCCCCAGTTTGTCACTCACTGCGTCAAGGTTTACGGGAAAGAAATCTAGATGCGAATGTAAAAAATGTATCTTCAAGGACATGCGACAGCCTATTTCTTGATATGCATCGAGCAGTTTCTGAACTCCATCTTTGTATGCGGGAGACTCGCGGTTACCCAAGAAGTTTCCACAAGTCCATTTGAAAGCCTGCCATGCTTTTAGTTCTAAGGCATTGAGGCTTTCTTCAAAGCCTTCATCCTGCAGAACCTCCCTGATTTGGGCCCCCAAAAAGATTCCCTCCTTCAATTCGCGGCACTGATGTTTTCAAATTCCTCAACAAGGTATCGAAACCCTCTCGAATTCGCCTTACCCATCGCTTTCACAAAATTTTTCATTAAGCCGAGCTTAATGTGGAGAGGTGGCGGGAAAATCTTCTTTGGATCAACTAAAGGAACAAACTGGACACTGCCCGTTCCTAGCTCATATGTGCTTCTTTGATGCCAGTCACGTCTGATGTAATGATCCGCGGTAGCACGGCTGTCCCATAGGCATAGGAAACAACAGTATTTCGTGAACCCTCCTTGCATGCCCATTAACATACCAATGATTTTGAGATCACCACATATATTCCATTGATGAGTGCTGTATTGGATTGCTTCGAGCGGTATATTCATGTTATCGTACGTCTCCTTTAGATGAACGGAGTGGGCGATCGGGATGGACGGCTTTAAGTTCCCGTTCAGAAGAACCGCTTTCAAGCTTTGCTGTGAGGAATCAATGAAGAGGCGCCACTCAGATGGTGTGTGTACCTGTCAGTGAAAAGTTCTCGAAAAGTCCATTGATATCATAGCAATAGCAGAGCGGACCGTCTACTGTAAAGAATGTCGCCAAATCATGGTTTCGTTTTCGATAGTGACACACTCGGACGTTCTTCTCAAGTAAGTGTTTCTGCTTGAGTCTCGAGGAGAGAAGTTATGATTTCTCTTTGAAGAGGGCTAGGTCTCTAATGAGATCATTCAACTCGTTTTAGGTAAGCCTCTCCGGCTCCGATTGCTCTTCGTCAGGTGTGTAGTCAAGATCGGCCGAAGGTCCCGCATCTCCGCCAATCGCACCTTCGTACCCATATCATGGGTATAGCGAATGGCATCGACTTTTTCCTTTGTTTCGTCCAGTCACGTAATCCATTCGAACAACCGATACAGATAACATGTGGCGCCCACTTCTTTTCTTGGTTCCCTAGTGGACAGCCGAAGTATAACCGGTAAGTTTTCCGAAGGTCCATCGTGATTGTATGCCGTTGTGATTTAGTGGCAAACGAGCCCCACACGTAACAGAAATTGTCGGGGTGATTTTTACACTTTCGATACATGATGATCGATGAGTGAGTTGATGTAAATCACCTAGAAAATAAAATGTGTAAGTGGGCGACACAAAAAAAAAAAAAAAAAACCAACACACAACTAGACACGTGACTGTTACGTCAAAGAATACAAGGGTGTACATGTGCAACGTTTGGAAATTTTTGGCCAGCAACTGCTCTCACTTAAAATGCCACAAGACAACCTGCGGAAAGCCTAAGTTGGAACGACAAAATACCATACATGAGGGTACAGAAACGGTAAAGCAAAACCCTACACCTAAGCTGCAACGACAAAATACTCCGCTACATGTATAAAGGACGCATATTATAATTATATTGTGTGTGTATATAGTATTATATATTATATTATATATAGTTATATGCATATTATATACGGGTGTCCGAGAATTATCTGTACAACTTTTGGCTATTATTAAAAGTCAACCATGAAGTGTAGAAATTCCAGTGTTGTCCCATTTTACAGAGAATTTCATTAAGTTTTTTCTGATACCACGTTTTGACAAGTTTTTTAGAAATGTACGCGGGTGACAAACATTGATGATTTAAAAGCAAGAATCACAGCTGCTATTGAGCGAATTGATGTGGATATGCTGCAGCGTACATGGCAACATTTGTAGTATCGATTGGATGTTTTGCGAATCACTAATGGTGCACATATCGAATGTTTGTAACAACGTTACTTTAATAAAAGAAACTTTTGAAAATACAGATTCTAAATAATCTTGTTTAAGAATTTTACGTGTGTTATCAAGAATTTTATTAAAAGATGAAATTGTACAGATAATGTTGGGACACACTGGAATTTCTAAAAAACTTGTCAAGACTTGGTATCAGAAAAAACTTAATGAGATTCTCTGTAAAATGGGACAACACTGGAATTTCTACACTTCATGGTTGACTTTTAATAACAGCCAAAAATTGTACAGATAATTCTCGGACACCCTGTATATTATTATATGTAAAGGACGCATATTATATATTGTGTATATAGTATTACATATTATATATAGTTATATGCATATTATACATAGTATATGTAGTCTTATATTATATATATATTATATTTATTATATCATATATATTATGATCGGTCTCATCTCGAAAACTAGACGTGCTAGAGGAAAACCGAAAACAAATTTGGAATCAGTGTCCCAACAGCTATCTAGCCCACCCATAATTATATCTGATGAAAAATACTTGTTGGCCAGTGTTATTAGATATTTTTATTCTTAAATTGTAGATCAATAAAGGGATAAAACAGTGATAGAATTATTTTGGTAATTGGAAAAGTGAAGCGTTTCACCTCTCACTATTTTGTCTCTATTTATAATAATTAGCTCTAGTCAGTTACCTATTGACTTATGCCATTATTACGCGTAAACGTGGTAGTTTTTTCACTGTGATATCAAAGTCATATAGAGGACAAATAACTTAAAATTTTAAAAGATGAAGACCGGCTCAGTGGTTGTGAACCTGGAAAAGAAAGAGCCGTTATTATTTATATAAATTATCTTCGCAATTTCGATTGATCTTATTACCCGTAAAGAGGTTAAAATTCCGTAATCAAAATAACATGCAAAATGAAATCGGGAAATAGTTTTGTTATGCTTTATTTGGTTGCAAATATATTATTACGACTCTAACAAAGATCACGATTCTCTCTCTCTCTCTCTGTCTCTCTCTCTCTCTCTCTCTCTCTCTATTCATTTTTTTAGAAGAGCAAATTTCGATGATTTTAGGGCTTCATTAAATTTAATAAATTGGGATGAACTATTAGCGGTAGATAGTGTTCTTAGCATGTGGGATAATTTCAAGAATTCTATTCGTAAATTTGGACACGCGCTGCGTTCCTACGAGAGTTAAAAAGAGGTAATTTAAATGCGAAGTCAAAATGGTGGAACAAAGATATAAGAAAAGAAATCAAAGATAGAACTGTAGTCTACAGGAGGTACAAAGGGGGTCGCTCGCGACAACATTTTAATAATTATATAGATTTATGTAGAAAAGTTAAACATTTAACTAGAAGTGACAAACGCGAATTTGAAATTCAAGCAGCTCGTGAATATAGAGAAATACCAAAGAGGTTTTACGATTATGTTAGTAATAGAAATTCTTTGAGGGACAATATTGGGCCATCGATAGATTCGAGTCTTAACCTCGTGAATAACTCTAAGGAGATAGTTATAATTTTAAATAACTTTTTTACATTTTTTTTTATTACACTTGAGGATACATCCGTTATTACAGAGGCTAGTAATACGTTCAATAAGTAAATAGGGTTCCATTGGTGGGTCTAGCCCCTACGGTTGGGTTGGCCAAATCTAACGCAAATCTAAGGTCATATGACGGAGGGGACCTACAGCTTTACAGTACGTGGGATCCGAACCACGGGTCGCTACATAATCTGGGCGGGAGGACGGTCTCCCATCCAACTACTACCCAGACCCAATGTCGCTTAACTTCGCTGATCTCCGGGAAGCGGATATATATATATATATACGTATATATATATATATATTTTTTTTTTTAACTGCAAACAACACACAGTATAATTAATGTAAAGAACGACGCTTGTGTAGAAGAGCGTTCCGCACAAGATGAGGAGGGAGAACGAACAAATGAAAATTGAGGTACCACCCGGGAATCGAACCCGGGATCATCCGCTTGCCGGTCAGATATGCTGTCCACTACACCATGGACCTCGATCAATCAGAAGTCGTAATTCTCCTACATACGAGCAGAAACGAATGCCCTGAGGGGGCACCTTCGCATGCCGTACATATATACATTTTAACTGCAAACAACACACAGTATAATTAATGTAAAGAACGACGCTTGTGTAGAAGAGTGTTCCGCACAAGATGAGGAGGGAGAACGAACAAATGAAAAATGAGGTACCCGGGAATCGAACCCGGATCATCCGATTGCCTGTCAGATATGCTATCCACTACATCATGGACCTCGATCAATCAGAAGTGGATAGCATATCTGACCGGCAATCGGATGATCCCTGGTTCGATTCCCGGGTGGTACCTCATTTTTCATTTGTTCGTTCTCCTTCCTCATCTTGTGCGGAACGCTCTTCTACACAAGCGTCGTTCTTTACATATATATATATACACCAGGTGTCCCCAAAAATGCTAAATCAATGTTCTAAGCTAAAACAAAAAGGAATCTAGACAGACAAACGCAAAAGGTACTTTATTAATCTATAAACATGTTCAGTGTAGTCGCCATTTTTTCTAACACATATTCAACGTTACACGAATGTTTGACATAATTTTGGAAAAAGCTCAGCTGGGATGTTGGTGATTACCTCATAGACTTTGGTCTTTAGGTCTTCAAATGTCTTAGGCTTGGTAGAATAGATCCTATCTTTTGTATACTATTATGGTGTTCCAAAGGTAATGTTTAAAATATATTCAGCTGTTTCCTCTTCCTCCATCATCAAAACACCCTTTCATCATCAAAGAAATGAGATGCAATGCGTGCGTGCGTACGTACAAAATTTGGGGCCTTGGCAAAATTTCTACAAAAACCCTTCATAAAAAAAAGCTCTTTATTTAACTCCCTCTCGTTTCCCAATCCTTAGCGCAGGGCTGATTGTTACTGTGCGTAGAGGTTCTCAATGCGGAGGTTCTCAACCTTTTCGCATTAATGAGCAGTGCAATGACTTAACCTTTCTCATGAAGCGCACAATGAAAATCAAATAGATATAAATCATATAATCATCATAATTAGGTCTCTAGGACTCAGGGGTTCTCAATTTGGTGCTTGTGAGCGCTGTTTTTGGTTATGTTGGAGAGCACTTTATAAAATCACAAGAGCACTCGGGTGCTCGCGAGCACCAGGTTAAGAACCACTGCCCTAATGCCTACTGCCTTATCCTACGGACCATGGCAAGAATAGCCACTGAATAAAAGTGAAAGCCATGATGTAGTACAACAAACAAATAACCAAGGCACAGGGGATTCGCGTCGTGACAAAGACAAGCCGATCGGGACAAATCTGACTGAACACTATGAAAATAGTCAACAGTATTTCAAGTCAGAATTGCCAAATCAAATTACCGAGTGTCACTAGATTCATCCTAAAAAAGCTGAAAATCACTAGATTCACAAGAAATGTTCTAAAATATTGGGACATAAAGACATCCACGCAAACACAAGTAAATGACCAATGTACAAATTTCGGGTAAATAGAAAAAAGTAGATAAATATATAGAGCACTTTTGTAGGTAACGTGAAGACAAAGGGAAAGGACAAGAAAAAGTATTTTACGTGGCCTTTGGGGGTGCCAAAGGTGGTGTTAACCCAATCTTTATTAGCTATAGGGGAGCCATGGTCCCTTTGGTCCCCCTAGATCCGCCAATGATTGCTTACTGACAAAACAGTTTACACTGAAGAAAACTATAGACAAGTTAAAAATGAATAAATCATCAGGTCCTTACCTTTTTTACCCAAAACATTTAAAAAGAGTTAAAACGTTTTATACTAAATCCTTTAGTTCAAAATTTTAAAAATTCTTTATCACAGGGGTTGTTCCTTTGGATTTTAAATTATCAAATACAGCATCAATCTTTTTAAACGGGGATAAGCAACAAGCGGAGAATTATAGGTCGATTAGTCTAATTTCTATTATTAGAAAGCTTTTAGAATCAGTTATTGGAGATCGTATAGATGAACATCTTGAAAGCAATAATGGTGGGTTTCGTAGAAATAAATCTTGGTTAACAAAATTTTTCATTTTTCATAATATCATCGGTATTTATGTTTGTAATAGAGCTAGAGATATAATATATTTTCATTTTCAAAAGGTGTTTGACAAAGTTCCGTATAAATTGTTGAAAAACTTAAAGTTCACAGAATAAAGAGTCAGGGTGGGTTAATGTAAATAGTGGTGTTCTGCAAAGGTCAGTTTTGGGACCAGTATTTTTCATATATTAACGAATTGGAGTCGATTTATTGAGTAAAATTTCAATTTCCTGCCGATACTAAAATTGCTGGTAAAGCCATTAGTTTACTAGATAGAGAGATTTGAGGTGCGATCTTGATAAATTGGTGGAGTGGTCTCATAAGTGGCAAATGAAATTTAACGTAGATAAATGTAAAATCATGCATATAGGTTATCACAACAGTAAATTTAATTGTACTATGGGAAATAATGTGTTACACGAAGACTCTTAGGGAAAAAATTTAGGTGTGTGGTGCAACCAATTTTTTATTGCACTTATTGCGCACGCGGGTTTGTTTGTTCAGGATGGATCTGGCTATCACCCGGATGACCCTTTTCAATTTTATACACACACAATTTTCTCGGTTTACTTGAAGCCCTCTTTTAATTTCGAACTTTCAATTTAATTAACCTTCAGCTTGCAAGAGATGCCTATTGCAGGGTATCAGAAACAACACAATCCCATGTATAAAATTTATTTTACAAAATTGGAAACTTTCATTCACAGTGGAACATTAATTCAAAATACTGTAAGTTTACAGATGTACACTTACAAATTTTTGGTTCAGAAAAATTAATTTAAATTTCAAAAGATGTTCTCAATTACTTGAATTAATTCTCAAAGGGTTTATATAGAGGGGTTTCATATGTGACTCAAGAAACAGCACTTAACTCAAATTCCTTGAAATAAAATAAAAAAATTATAAAAAATACAGAAATTTGCACTCAAAAGTTCTGCGCGAGTTCCACATTTTTTTTCAGAAAAAAATCCGTCAAATAAATATTTGTTTCACAAACTTTTTAAAAGTCCTGCGCGAACTCTGCAGATTTTCTCGGGGAACAAAATCACTAAAAAATATTTGATCAACACGAAACTTGTAAAATTATTCCTGGAGGAAACACAATAAACTCAGCAAGCTTACAAGTTAAAATGTGGACATGTGAACAAAATTACATTAAAAATGCCAGACACTTTCGGGTTCTATTTTCTCAAAGTTCTTTACTAACCGGCTACTAACTCATTTACAGAAAGAGGTTTGGTCCATAATTTAAATTCATGAAACGGTGTGTGAACTAGTAAAACAACGAGATTCAAATTATTCGAACAACAGAGACATTTTAAAGTCGGCTTATAAAATGAAACAGTGCCACAGATTTCAAAAGCGATTTACAACACTTCATCTTTTGAGGGCTATGACTACAACTGAGGGCACACCTTAAGATTAAAGGGACTCCTCCCTTTCAACATCTGAATAACCTATTGAAACATTTTCATCACGTAATGTTATTTGTACATAAATTACTGAGCTCCTATTTGCTAATCTCAGTTTTGTTATTCTTAAACTCCGCCTTTCGAGGAAAAAATGATGAAATTAGAATTTCCTCTCAGAGGGCCTCTCTTGAGGTCTTGACATATAACAAGTTATACAGATCTCAAATGGTTATATTTCAACTTAACTCCTGTGAGAGGGAGGGAAAAACTTTTACAAGCTTCAAAGTGAAAAAGATCCTAAAGCTGTTTTTTGTTTTTTTAATTCTACCGACAGATTAATGGCTGAACATAAATCTGTTCCTGGGATATCAAACATCAGTTCGTCAAAATATGATAATAAAAACCCACTCTAATAGAGAGAGTTTACTTCCACAACAGTTTCGATGCCCACTGGCATCCTCTTCGGGTGGATACAGAAAAACGAAGAGGATGCCAGTGGGCATCGACTCTGTTGTGGAAATAAACTTTGTCTATTAGAGTGGGTTTTTATTATCATATTTTGACCTTCACTACAAAAAAGTGAAGTTTTTTGCAATTATCAGTTCGTCGTTTTCTTGCCTTTCGAGTATCGGGTAACATTTTTTTTTTTCCATTTATGTCCAGGTCTTCGTTTTAAAGATTTAATTTTCACGTGAAATTAAAACCATTTCAAAATCACGTCTTTATTTTACGATTTATTTATTTTTCGAAACGAGATTTAAACCTACAAATTTGTCTTTACAACAGGTGTTATTGTTATAAGGGATTTAAGGTTCTCAAGCCAATGTTCAGTTGCGAGCAGTAAAGCTAATTAGGTATTTAATTTTGTCTCGTAATTCTGAATATAAATCTAAAAATATTGTTTTGTCACTATTATACAAGTCGCTTGCTGGGCCTCATTCAGAATATGCTGTACAATTTTGGTCGCCCAATATGAATAAAGCTATAGCAATAGTAAAGCGTTTCAGCGCCACGCAACAAAACTAATTCCGACATTATGCGATAAACCATACGAAGACAGATTCAAAGCGTTAATTTGTATACGCTTGAAACTCGGCGTTTGAGAGGCGAATTAATTCACACGTTTAATATTTTAAATCGATTTGACAACGTAAATTATGAACATTTTTTGACCTAGACGACAGGAATATTACGAGAAACAATGGTTTTAAAATAAAGGGCAAAAGATTTGAGACAAACATTTGCGAGGGGCTTTTACACCTATAAGTTAGTCGAGAGATGAAATAGCCTTCCCACGGGTGTCGTGGCGAGTACGTCGGTAAATGTGTTTAACAATAGGTTGGACAGGTATTTTAGTAGCATTAATTAGCATTAAAGGTGGGTAAAATCGAGGGTTTTTATTTAGTAGGGAGGTGATGGGTGGATCTGGTTGCAGAGCACTGGGAGTTCGCAGATGATACTCCCATTGGTAGAGACGGGAAGCTTGATGAAAATTCTCGGGAGTCAAAACCTCGGAACAGCTAATTAAGTGTAAAGGATGGCTACTCTTTATGTGCATAGTGTTTATGTACAATATACAGATAGAAACAGTGATATCTCTTTAGATGTAAGTGTAGTAAGAGGCCCTGGTCTGTTCTGGTTATAGATCATTGGGTGTTGTCAATGTGAGAACGCGTAGAAGTCAAAACCTCCGAATAAGTCTACAAAGGAGAGTCATAAGGGGAGTTGGGATGATGATGTCCCCTTTTGATTGTGAATATAGTTGGAGGCCTGATTAGGTCTGGTATCAGATCACTAGGAGTTCTTAAATGATAGCCATTTTTCTACTTTTTTATTTTTTTTTATTTGCCTCTTTCTTATGCGCCTTGCGTTTTTCCGTCATTAGAAAGGCAGCTGCTTGCAGGGAGAGCTAGTCAGGATATAATAGTAGTAGTAATGTTCCCCTTGCCAATAAATGCGTTAGGAGGCGCTGGTCTAGTCTGGTTTCAGAGCACCGGGAGTTCTCAGATGCTGGGAAACTTGATGGGAATTCTCGGGAGTTTTAAATAGTGTGTAACAAAATTTCTTAAAAAAATGGAAAATGTACATATATGTACACTGTCGGTAGAATTCTTAAACTCGGGAGCGGTGGCCAGCAGGAGGTGCCTCTGGATCAGTGCTTCCTTTTTTAAGTAATTCCTACGCGAAGGCCGCAATATAAATTTATTATGATAAATCTTTTCTCGAAGAAGGGGGTAAATCACTACATGATGTACATTTTCGTGAGAATTCTTAAACTGGGGTGTACTGACGGCTCCGGAGGTGCCTCTGGATCAGTGCTCCCTTACCTAAGTATGATAATTCTAAAGGGAAAGATGACAAAGCAAATAATTAATTTTTAATAGTAAGTCTCTCAGCATGATGACTTTGGCATTCATCGAAGATAGTAACATAATAGTTAATGATGAAATGCTGACTTATTGTATATAATAAATAAATAAATACATCCCTTAGAAAACACGCATGGTGTAGATTAGATTAAGTACTTCAGCATTTCACGCTATCCTTTATTTTCCACTGTCCTCTAACGCGTAATTTGGTACGCGAAATTGAAATTTTTAGCCATTACGTGAAATGACTGGTTTCACATATTGACTGTAAAATATATTTTGCTATCATAATTATTGTTCCTAACACATTCGCATTATTTAACTCTTATCCTGCTGTATAAAATCACTCCTCAGTAACAATCATGATTATTTCGTAACATTGAACAATTCAATATAAAATATTGTTATTCACTGCAAATAATTATTCCTTTATTTTGCTAATTAAACAAACTACAAAGCCTTTTTATTTAATTTATAAAATACATTATTTATTTTGTCGAAAGACCAAATTGGTGACCCTTCTTAAACCCTTCAATTAACTAAATTACACTTATTATAGCGAGCCTACTGTATACAGGTATATATATAATATATATATATATATATATATATACACATTCAACTGCAAAGAACACGCAGTATAAATAACGTAAAGAACGACGCTTGTATAGGAGATATTCCGCGCAAGACGAGAGAGAGAGAACGAAACAAATGAAAAAATGAGGTAACCACCCGGGAATCGAACCCGGGATCTTCCGATTGCCGGTCAGATGCGATACCATTACACCATGGACCTCACTCTTCCAAATGCCGTAATTCTTCTACATACTCGCAGAAACCAATGCCCCAAGGGGGCATTTCGTCTTGCGCGGAATATCTCCTATACAAGCGTCGTTCTTTACGATATATATATATATATATATATATTTATTTATTTATTTATTTATTTTCCGTGCGATGATTCCTCATTTCACGAAGGTCAAACTTGTCGCTCCTCTTTCGAGTTGGCCTGGTGAAGTAGAGAGCTGGTTTCTTGTATTCTCCACCTCACATAACCAGGTACGCCCGGCTCATCGGGGATTGTTCTGAGCCAGGCGTCTAATCTTCTTTTGAAGATGTCCACCGCAACACTACTCGTGTTCTTTAGTTCTTTGGGCAGCTGATTAAACATTCTTGGTCCTCTCACAACAAAACTATTTTCTTTCAGGGTTAAGGATGTTCCCTGTCTAACCTTAATTTGGGAACACAACACAGTCTTCCTTTTCTACTTTCCACTGTTCTTTGGGGATTTATAGGGTTCAGAGTAAGATTAGGGACTAGTTTCTCCATTATTTTCCAAGTGTAAATAATGGTGTATCTCTCTCTTCTCCTTTCCAGTGAATATAGGTTTAATTCGCGTAACCTTTCACAGTAATTTAGTTCTTTGCACCCATTGATCTTGGCTGTGAAGCTTCTCTGAATCCCTTTGTTGGTTTACGTCGTCGTCGTCGTCGTCGGCCTAGGCAAGCTACGGCTTGGGACCGTAGCGCATCTATCCGGTATAGGTTAACCTGGATGATGTAGCCATAAGCACTGCCGCTAGTTAAGTGCCAACCAGTGATTATCTCACTAGCCGTATTGAGTCCGTTAGGCGAAACTGCGACAGTACCAAAGGTGGAAAAATAAACCTTTGGTTTTCTATTGTTTATTTTGTAAAATGGACATGGTATTAGATTTAAAATAATATTGAATATAAATATTAACTGACAATTGTGATATATAATTAATTATTTTACATACAATAAAATAATATAGTATACATAAAATTAGTATTATGTGGTCACAATTGAATTATGATGGGTACTATTTAAAATGAATTTATAACTATTCCGAATTCAAGACTGTAAATTAACATTTATCTTGAAACTAAAATAAGAGTATTCACTACACACTCCCCCACCAGAGAGGAAGTTCAAAGAGTTCCGAACGACACAGATTTCCGCTGAACCTTTTTGGTAGCTACTTGTACCTCACTTAAGGTTGATTCCAAAACGCAGGCTTAAGACGATCGATAGAAACCTTGTCGACCTTGGAACCGCGCTGGATGAGAAATGATTTGCGCGTACGTCGGAGAACTTCATAGGGTCCGTCATATGGACATTGGAGAGGCCGTTTTGGGACAGGTACACGAACGAAAACGTGGGTGCAAGACTGGAGGGCTGGGGAAACAAAGATGTTCTGTTGGCTAGTCAATCGAGGGGGAACAGGCTGAAGGGACTGCATGTGAGAGGAAAGTGTTTGAGCGAATTCCGTAGGATCACATGACTTATCCCTGCAGTGAAGTAGCCACCTGGTAGCCGCAGTGTTGTTCCATAGACTAGTTCAGCCGCTGTAGTCTCAGATCACTCTTAAATGCAGAGCGAATACCAAGCAACACGAGTGGAAGCTTATCCATCCAATGGAGTCTTCGTGACACATAAGGGATGACTTCAGCTGGCGATGGAAGCGTTCGACGAGGCCGTTAGCTTGCGGATGATACGCACAGGTATGCGCATGTACTGTACCCAACAAGCTGGTAAACTTCTTCCAAAGCGAAGACTCAAATTGGCGACCTTGGTCAGTGATGACTTTTGTCGGCAATCCAAATCTTGATACCCATCCATGAAGAAAGGCTCTTGCAACAGTTTCCGCTTGGATATCAGGAAGTGGAATGGCTTCAGGCCATCTGGAAAAGCGGTCGAGACAGGTGAGCAGATAACGTTGGCCTTGAATCACTGGAAGAGGGCCAACAATGTCTACATGAATTACTTCAAATCGCTGGGATGGGGGCGGAAATGCGTCAAAGGGGGACCTGGTGTGCCTTTGGACTTTGGCACGCTGGCAGCAAGGCACGTTTTGGTCCAATGTTTGACATCCTTCCGCATCGAGGGCCAAACAAAGCGAGAGGTAACCAGGTGTTGCGAAGCACGGATACCAGGATGGGAGGGCTTATGAAGATCCGTGAAGACTGCTTGTCTGTGACATGGAGGGACATAAGGGCGAATAGCAGCTGTTGATACGTCGCAATAGAGGGGCACAGACAATCCTGGCATACTCATTTTCTTGAGGGAAAGTGAGTGAGTGGAGTCTTCTCTGAGCAGGTCTTGTAGTTCCGTATCCTTATCTGATCCTGTGCAATAGCATTCCACAGTGTAGAGCTGAGGGTAACAGAAGTAATCTCTATTCTTGAAAGTGCATCCGCTGGAGTGTTCAAGACACCTTTGATGTGGCGGATATCTGTGGTAAATTGCGAGATATAATCGAGTTGCCTGATGACTCTGGGAGAGTGGTTACAGCTGTTTTTATTGAAGACAGTGACCAAAGGTTTGTGGTCGGTAAAAACACAAAACTCTCGGCCTTCAAGGAAATGTTGAAAATGCTTCACGTTTAAGTAAATAGCAAGAAGTTCACGTCCGAAAGCACTATAACGCGTTTGGGCTGGCTGCAGCTTTTTCGAGTAAAACGCGATGGGTGCTTGTTGACCGTTAATGGTTTGTTCCAACACTCCACCGATCGCAACATCTGATGCATCGACCGTCAGAGTTAGGGGGGCATCACTGATAGGAAATGACAGAGACAATGCACTATTGATAGCATTTTTGGCATTGTCGAACGCCTGTAAACTATCGCTACACCATACCATTTCGTTACCTTGCGTTTGTGTGTGATCATAGCGTGTAGAGGAGCAAGAACACTAGCACAGTTTTTAATGAACTTGTGGTAATAATTTACCAAACCTAGAAACCGACGTAACTCACGCTGATTACTTGGCATAGGGTAATTTTTTATCACTTCACACTTGTCCTGAAGGGGGTAATTCCGTGCTGCGAAATCGTGTGACCAAGAAATTCCAAGGTTGGCTGTGCAAACACACACTTAGATGCATTAATAGTAACACCGTATTGTTCTAAGCGTTGAAAGAGGTGAAAGATGTTCCTTATGTTCCTCTTCCGTTGAGCTGGCCACAAGCAAATCATCGATGTAGGCATAAACAAAGTCTAAGCCTCTGGTGACCTCATCTATAAACCTCTGAAAGGTTTGCGCAGCATTCCGTAGCCCGAACGGCATCTTCACAAATTCGAATAACCCAAATGGTGTACAAACTGCAGTCTTGGGAATATCCGAAGGCTCTACGGGAATGTGGTGGAAAGCCTTAACGAGATCTATTTTACTGAAGATAGATTTGCCGTGGAGAAGAGAAGTAAAGTCTTGGACATTTGGTACCGGATATCGGTCCGGGATGGTTGTCGAATTCAAAAACCGGTAATCCCCACATGGTCTCCAGTCTCCTGACTTCTTCTGGACCAGGTGTAGGGGAGAGGACCAACTGCTTTTGGAAGGTCTTATTATCCCAAGATCCAGCATAAGCTGGAATTCCGATTTGGCAGCTTTCAGTTTGTCCGGGGCAAGACGTCTGGGTTTTGCAAACACAGGGGGACCTTTTGTTGTAATGTGATGGGTAATGGTGTGCTTAATGGTATCACCCATCTGCATAGGTTGAAGAATTCCTGGATATCGCTGGAAAAGGCACTGGTACATGGAATTAGGGGGAACGAGGGAAAGTGCAGAGTTCGAGGCGTCCGGAAGGGCAACCTGTTTGGCAAGAACAGAAAGCAGTGTGGCCTGGTCGCATAAGCGTCGCTTGTCAAGATCCACCAGGAGTTTGAAATGCTGGAGGAAGTCAGCGCCGATTATGGGATGCTGCACTTGAGCACAGATGAAAATCCACTTGAAGGATCGGTGAAGGCCCAAGTTTAGTTCACGCGACTGAGTACCGTACGTGGGTATGCGTGAACCGTTAGCAGCGTATAGAGGCGGAGATTCCGAGTGCGTATGACCAGATTTTTGAGGGAATACACTGACTGACGCTCCGGTATCGACCAAGAAATTGACACCAGAGTTCCTGTCCTTTATGAATAACAGGTTGGCAGTGCGAGTACTAGACGCCATTAGGACTCGCTGCTGGGGTTTTCCGACGAAAAATTGCAAGGGGAGATGCACTTCCTAGCCTTCTTTCCAAATTTCGAGTGGTAGAAGCAGATCTTCCCGGCTCGAACGATGCCTCTTCGTAAATCATGACCGAGAATGGCTTCTTTGCCGTTGATTTTGTAGCAGAGAACAAACGTGGTTGAGTCGTTGACTTAACTCTTTCACTTTCAACTCCAGTTCCGATTGTGTGTTCACGTTGTTGACCGGACTGTGTCAATCTCCACTACTTTGTCGGCAGTTTCTGCTAGTTTATCAACTGGAGTAGCAGGATCCATAGTGGCCAAACACGCTGAGCTGATGGAGGAAGTTTCTGCAAGAACAACTGTCTAAAGATGTCCTTATCGAAGGTTTGTGCGCGTTCGCCTAGAGCGCACTGCATAGCCCTCAGCATTTGAGTGGGCTTACGGTCTCCAAGTTCTTCTTTTGAGATTAACTGATGTAGTTTCTCACGCTCGGAGACAGTGGTGCGGCACAGGATGGCAGACTTCAGATCGTTGTATGGGTCCTCATTCGTGGAAGTAGATACGATGACGTCACGGACTTCAGAGATGATGCTCGCTGGTAGAGAGGACAAAACATGATCGTATTTCGTCCTGCTAGCGGTGATCCTTCCCAAGTTGAATTGTGATTCCACTTGGTGGAACCAAATAAATGGATCACCCGGCCAGAAGACGGGGAGCTTTACGCTCAAGTGGGAGATGGCACCAGCGTCGTCAGGCATCTTCTCCTAGGCTTGCTGACGTACAAGCAAGACGACAAGTTCCCAACGAAGGATGGAGGTTGAGACGAGCGCAGGCATAGAGCGCACGGGCAGGGGTGAGGGCAGAGGGCACGAGCGACATTACAGTCTGGTCCTAGTCGCTCGGTGAAGGGGGTGAAGGGCACGAACGACGTTACAGTCTGGTCCTAGTCGCTCGGGTGAAGGGGGTGATGGGCACGAACGACATTACAGTCTAGTCCTAGTCGTTCGGGTAGAAGGGGTAATCCAGCTCCGGGGTCACCAATTGTTGGTTTACGTCGTCGTCGTCGGCAAGCTACGGCTTGGGACCGTAGCGCATCTATCCGGTATAGGTTAACCTGGATGATGTAGCCATAAGCACTGCCGCTAGTTAAGTGCCAACCAGTGATTATCTCACTAGCCGTATTGAGTCCGTTAGGCGAAACTGCGACAGTACCAAAGGTGGAAAATATAACCTTTGGTTTTCTATTGTTTATTTGTAAAATGGACATGGTATTAGATTAAAATAAATATTTGAATATAAATAATTAACTGACAATTGTGATATATAATTAATTATGTTTACATACAATAAAATAATATAGTATACATAAAATTAGTATTAAGTGGTTCACAATTGAATTATGATGGGTAACTAATTTAAAATGAATTTATAACTATTCCGAAATTCAAGACTGTAAAATTAACATTTATCTTGAAACTAAAATAAGAGTATTCACTACACCTTCTAGCTGTCTAATGTTTTCTTTTTTATATGGGCATGTTAGGACCGAGCAGTATTCCAGTTTGGGTATGATCAGTGTTTTCGGTAGAGGAATCATTATATTCCTTTCCCTTTATTTAAAGGTTCTCAGTATCTTCCCACTTATTCTCTTTGCTCTGTTTACTGCTATCTTATTTTGTGTTTCAAATTTCGCATCATAACTCATTACAACTCCTAAGTCTTTTGCTTTAGAATTTCTCTGAATTTCCTGTCCATTTGGGGCAGAGCCGGCCCTAACAAGTTCGGGGCCCTAGGCATTTTGATAATACGGGGCCCCATTCCAGAAAAGATTTTAGTTCATAGTAAAAAGGCAAAAAAATAATCTGAAGTGCTATACATTTATTGTAGACATCTGTCTAATAATATTAAGAATAACAAAAAAAATGCTTTCATTAAGAATACTTAAAAAATACCATACTTTATAAATTTATAATATATTTTAAAGACTAATTTTTCTAACCTTCCTTTCTGAAAATTCCATTAAAAGGGGTTCAAAATTTAAACCCCTTGCTTCTTCATGTTCAATTGACAATATTCCAAGGTTATTTAGCCTATCTTGGCCCATATTAGACCTTAAGCAGTTTTTAATTAATTTTAATTTTGAGAAGCGCGGGGCCCTAGGCGGCTGCCAAGCTCGCCTTGCCCTAAGGCCGGCCCTGATTTGGGGTATAGTATTCCATGGATTTTAGGTCCTCCCTTTTTCCGTGTCGTAACAATTGAAATTTCTCAGTGTTAAACTTCATATTGTTGTCTTCCGTTCACTTGTAGATTCTGTTCATATCTGTTTGTATAGATCCTATATCCTCTGGGTTTCTTATTCTACTACTGATCTTTGTCTCATCGGCAAAGGATGTTACTGTGCTGTCTCTGGTAACGTCCTCATCTATTTCAGTTAGCATGATTATGAAGAGTAGTGGAGCTAATACTGTTCCTTGTGGTACTGAGCTGAACACCTCTGATTCTGATGAAGATATTCCTTGTACTGTAACGATTTGCCGCCGCGCACTAAGAAAATTATATATCCATTTCCCTACTTTTCCTGTTAGTTATTCCCATATATTTCAGTTTATGTATTATGATTCCATGGTCACACTTGTCGAACGCTTTGGCAAAGTCTGTGTATATTACATCATAATTTTCATTACTTTCAAGTGTATCAATAATGTTGTAGTGTTCCATTAGTTGTGAGAGGTATGATCTACCTGACCGAAATCCATGTTGTTCATCATTTATTTTTTTCTGAGTTTCCAAAAAGTCATAGATTTTCTGTCTAACTATTCTTTCAAATAGTTTTGTGAGATGAGATGTAAGAGACACTGGCCTATAGTTTTTGGCCTCGGATCGATCTCTTCCTTTATATATTAGGACTATGTTCGCGCTCTTCAGGATGCCCGGTATTTCTCCCGTGTTTAGTGATCGTCTCCATATCCAAAATTGGGGCTCAGCGATTACATTCTTGCAGTTTTGATCAGTGTGGCATTCCATTTGTCCGGTCCTGCCGCTGAATGTGCTTTTAGTTTCCCTATAGCTTGTGTAATATCATCTGCCGTAAAGTCGAAGTCCGTTATACTTTCCCCTTGTAGTTCTTCTTCAAAGAAAGCGTTTCTATCGCATATCAGTTTGTCAGTTTTTGGGATACTGAAAGATGATTCGTACTGAGCTCTTAATACTTCGGATACTTCTGTTAGATCATCAGATAAAGCACTATCTTCGTTTTTCAAAGGTCCAATAGTAGCATGGTTTTTTGACTTCCTTTTTGCAAAATTATAGAAGTACTTTGAGTTAACCTTTATCGCCTCTATGGCGTCGTCGTCTTCTTTTTCTGTATGCTTCTCAATTAGTTCCTGTATGACGCAATCGATACTCTGCAGTTTATCATTTAATATTTTTCTGATGTTGTCTTTGTAGTTACTTAATTTTGCAGTCACTCTTTTTCTCTTTCGGAACAGTAACCTCTTTTGTCTCTCGAATCTGCTTCTCTTTCCTCTTTGTTGTATATTTGGGACATGTCTTTCCACAATTTCCAGCGTCTTCTCCTCTGAGGTCATTAGCATCTCTACCGTTGTCTTGACCTTGAAGATGGTTTTCCAATCTATTACTTCCATGCTGGATGCAACACCTTCCCAGTTTATATCTTTGGAGTGAAAATTAAAAATTTCGAATTTGCTTCTTTCTATTGTTCGTGTTCTTTCCTTTCTTGTTGCTTTTATATTGGTTGCTATTTCAATAATGTTGTGATCCGATATTATGGTTGGAGATATTTCTACATTATAAATTAGGTTGCTGTTGTTTGTGAATACCAGATCTCGGCAGTTGTTTTGTCTTGTATTTTCTGTTATTTCTTGTGTTAACATAAATTCATCATCTAGAGCTAACTAACTAACTAATTAACTATATATATATATATATATATATATATATATATATATATATATATATAGTTAGAAATCGCCAAATTCTTCCACTTTTATCGGTGGTCATTGAAGTTACATTAGCTCCGTAAAAGTTAAGAGTGGACAATTTTTTTTTATTTAAAAAAATAAAATGGTCAATAAATTTCAAATAGCCTGTTATGCCATGAATAAGTGGTTTTGGTAAATAGAAATTGTAAATAAATCTATAAATAATAGTTAAACACGGGACTAGTTGGAGTAGCGTATTTTATTTATTAGGTTTTTACCTCATTTAATCGTGTTGGATACACACTCCAAGTCGCAAGGCCTACGCTAGTTAATTGTTATGAAAAGTGTCAATATGTCGTTTGAAAATGTGACAGATTGTATAGTTGTCACAAAATTGTGCGAGAAAAAAGAGCATTTAATTAATGACTTACTAAAGATGAATGTATTAAAAGATTGTATTCTGCGCGAAACACCTTCTTGAAGTAGAAATTCGAGAACATTTTATTGACAATGATGTCTGTGATGGATATAAACTGAATGCGTGCGAAAGAAGTATGCCAGAAAGCGGTCAGGTTAAGGATCGCAGTCAATTTTAGTGAAATCGAAAGTAAGTTTAAACAAAAATTCTAAGGTAATTACTCTAACCCAGCGGTTCTCAAATTTTTCTTCTTCCGTACCCCTTGAACTCTTTCAAGGGATTTTCTGGATTTTCAAGAGGCATAGACGATTTTTACTTTCTTTACGACCGTGTGACTCGTGGACGTTTGTTAATCGTATATAAAATTAAAAGGGTTATATTTTCAGGACCCCCTAAGATTCCCTAGTGTACTCCAGGTTGAGAACCACTGCTCTAACCTAACCTTACCTAACCTAACCTAGTTTACAAAAACCCACTTACGTGTGGTTGTACGCTCTATTCAAAGTCTAATAAGCAATTTATTTTTTTAAAATAGAACAAAGAAATTGTCCACTATTCTTAACCTTAGCCCATTAGCTCCTACATGTGATATCTTTTATTTTTTCACATTTTTAATCACTTACGCTCGCGTTAAGGTAGAGAGGAGTTCCATTAAAAAGTTTAGAGAATGCGCTCTTTCATCGTATATAATGATTATTTTTTCGAATTTCACTCGCGTTAGGATTTTAATTAAAAAACTCGAAATCAAGTCACCACTACTTCATGCTACTTCAGGATTTGCACACCCACGTTTTTGTTTTGTTTGTTTTATTTTATTTTATTATAGGTTAGGGTAGGTCAGATTAACTTAATTTAACCTAAATTGAACCCAAAGATACGTTGGAGGTTTTGAGGAGGATGAATAAATTTATGGAAGAATGCGAGAGAGACGGTTTAACCTTTTGTGAACGTGTACATGTCGCATGTTTGTTGTTACAAATTCTCACAAAATCTCTTCATTACGTGTACTATATACAATGGTGACAGCTTTATTCACCATTCACAATGAGTGGAATAAGTGCATACTCGTTTCAAATACTTTTTTCCCATTCACACTCGTTCCTAGTCACACTAATGGGTTCATTTTCTCCTTTACCTACCGGGTCAATTTCGCATTTGGCCAAGGGGTCATGAAGGTGTAGAGGGCTATTTCCACGTATGGGGTCATTTCCTCAAAGCGAAAAATCGTCGTAAGAAAAATTATCGAAACGCTAAATTATCGACGCCTAACTTACCTTAAACTAACCTAACCAGACCTATCTTAATAACCTAATCTAGCCCGTTAAATGAGGTTTCGATAACTTAGTGTCTTGACCATTTTCATTTCGAGAAAATGGTATTTGATTTCGTCTCGCCAAAAACAATCATTATACACATCTGTTTGCGGGTCTTCGAATTCATCTTTACAGTTTTCCTCATCGACAATAACATTTTCTTCCACGCATTTAAGTATGAAGTGTAAAAGAAATAAACATTTGTCTTACATATATTCGAAGACGAATGAATATAGGATTTATCGATAATTTTAAAAGGCTGAATACCCATTAATAGTATAATACGGGTATTAACTCCCTTCCAGAACACACACACACACACACACACACACACACATGTGTGCGTATCTCCACATAAGCAAAGTACCGACTTCTTTGAAATGCATATAGCTAATTAGCCAAACCTAATTTAACCTAATCAAACCTCATTGCCATCGAACCGAGAAGAGCGTGAGATGTGTTTCGGACCCAACTGAGGGTTCGAACGGGGTTTTCTGTTAAGTCATTACATAGTGAGGTACAGGGATACCTCAAAATTCGTCGTTTCGAATTTCGTCGTTTCGCAGATTCGTCGTCAATCGTTTGCTATCTATAGTTTCGCAATCCGTCGTCCATATTCGCAGATTCGTCGTTTTTTTTAAAAAAAATATGAAAAAAAACCCGATTGAAATTGACAAAATTCAACTGTTTACCAACGCAATATATTACATATTTTGCCGAAAAACGAGTAGAATTTGATTAATTAATCTGTTTAATAAGATAGTAGAGTAAAATGTTTTCACATTGAACCATGTTATAATCTACCTCGAATTTCGTCGTTTCGTATTTCGTCGTGTTATTCCGGAACGAATTAACGACGAATTTCGAGGTATTCCTGTACTCGGTAATCTAGCTCAACCTAACCTAACCTTACCTAATCAGAACGAAAAGACTACCATAGCTTTTTTCTGACATACCCGAACTCACTTATGCCCACTTGATTACGCACACGCACACCAATGATATTATATAATATATATATATATATAGCTATGCAAAAAGGAAAACAAAAACGCGCGCCGCTATTGGGCCCTTAAGGACGGGAAATAATGAACTAACCGACGATCCAAAAGAAATATCTGATACATTGAGAGCTCAATATGAATCAGTTTTCAGTACCCCAAAAAGTGACAAAGCGATACCTGACATAAATGCATTCTTTGAAGAGGAATTGCAAGGAGAGTATATAACAGACTTTGAGTTTACACCAGAAGATGTAGCGAGAGCTATAGAACAAATGAAACTACATTCAGCTGCAGGTCCGGACAATTGGAACGCATTATTGATTAAAACTGTAAAAATGAAATAGCTACACCTTTATACTGGATATGGAGAAGATCCCTAGACACTGGGGAAATACCGAGCATCTTGAAAAGAGCAAACATTGTCCCTATATATAAAGGAGGGGACAGATCTCAAGCAAAGAACTATAGACCAGTGTCATTGACGTCCCACCTCGCCAAAGTATTTGAAAGAATAGTTAGAGAGAAAATTTATGATTTCCTGGAGACACGGGAAAGATTCAACGAAAATCAGCATGGATTCCGATCAGGTAGATCATGCCTATCACAACTAATAGAGCACTACAACAATATCCTAGATGCATTGGAAGGCAATGACAACTACGATGTTATATACACAGATTTTGCTAAAGCTTTCGATAAATGTGACCATGGTATAATAGGACATAAAATTAAAGACATGGGAATAACAGGCAAAGTGGGAAAATGGATCTACAACTTCCTTAGTGATCGTCTGCAGGTCGTCAAAATTCAAGGTATATCATCATCAGAATCGGAAGTACGCAGCTCAGTACCACAAGGGACAGTACTGGCCCCACTCCTGTTCATTATCATGCTAACAGACATAGACAGCGGAGTAAACAGCAATAGTATAGTAACATCCTTTGCAGACGATACAAAGATCAGCAGAAAAATCAGCGATGTACATGACGTGGAGGCCTTGCAGAGGGACACGAACAAAATATACAAATGGTCAGAAGACAACAACATGTCATTCAACGCCGAGAAATTTCAACTCTTGAGATATGGTAGAAAAGAAGAACTTAAACAGACTGCATATTATGCTCCAGATAGACAGGAAATTCAGAGAAGCATGAAAGCGATTGATCTCGGGATAATAATGACAGATGATGCGAAATTCGAAACACAAAATCAGATAGCGATAAATAAAGCAAAAAGAGTCGCCGGACAGGTTCTAAGAACGTTCAAGAGAAGGGACAGGACAGTAATGATTCCCCTGCTAAAAACACTGATTATACCAAAACTTAAATACTGCTCAGTTTTGACGTCCCCATATAAAAAGGAAGAAACTAATAAACTAGAAGAAACGCAAAGGCATTTCACAGCCAAGATTTATGGCTGCAAAGAACTCAACTACTGGGAAAGACTACGTAAACTAAATCTGTACTCACTGGAAAGAAGAAGAGAGAGGTACATCATAATCTACATATGGAAAATGATCGAAAAACTGGTACCAAACCTAAAACTAAACCCAATTACCATTCAAACAACACTGGAAAATAGGAAAGGCAGAATGTGTAGTGTTCCCAAATTAAAAGCACGACAAGGGACCTCCTCAACCCTGAAGGAAAATAGCTTGGTTGTTAGGGGGCCAAGACTTTTCAACCAGCTTCCTAAGGACCTCAGAAACGTAACGGGGGTCAAAGTTGAAGTCTTCAAGAAAAGACTGGATGCCTGGCTCAGGACAGTACCAGATGAGCCGGGCGTGCCTGGCTATGTACGGTGGAGCGCAAGAAAGTAACTCGCTCCTCCACCAGGCCAGACCTAGAGGCGGGGCCACCAGCTTGACCTCCGTGTGAAGAGAGACCAACACACGAAACAACATAAGGTTCATAAGGTAAGGTATTAGTGGTGGACCGGATGTCCGCATCCGCATATGCGGATATCCGCGTCATCGCGTCATTTTTAACATCCGCATCCGCACTTCTGACTGCGGATGTTATGCGGATATTACCTCTAATAAAGTATGCAATTTACAATTAAATTAGCCTATAAAGTAGCTTTAAGGCCCAGACATGCACATTTCATGTAAAGTATTAATTATTAATGAACAAACAAATATATAAACCTCAAATATAAATAGGTGGTAACACAGAAAATTGAATGAAACTTGTTTCATTGAATTTTCTGTGGCTGAAACTCTTGAGAAAGTTATGATTTTTTATATAAGATATTATATAGTATATCACGAAATTTGAAAAATTATGTCATATATTCATAATTCTATATTATATTGATAGATTAACTAAATATCCGCATCCGCATCCGCAGATGTTGAAAAACTGACATCCGTCCACCACTAATATATATACACACACATCGCACCTCGCAGCAGTTCTGTGCGTTGATCTCTCTTGACACGAAGGTCAAGCTGGTGGCCCCGCCTCTAGGCCTTGCCTGATGGAGGAGCGAATTGCTCTCTTGTGGCTCTCCACCACATAGCCAAGTACACCCGGCTCATCTGGTACCATCCTGAGCCAGGCATCTAGTCTTCCTTTGAAGACTTCAACTTTGACCCTGTCACGTTATATATATATATATATATATATTATATATATGCGCCTCGGTGCTGTAGTGGTTAGCGTCGCTGACTACGAATCCATCGGCCCCGGGTTCGAGACCCGACGGCAGCCGGCGCGCAGCAAAACCCAGCTGTTCATCCTTCCACACAATAAAAGAAAGTGGTTGGTAGATAAATGGGTACCCTAGGTGGCCTAGTGGTTAAGGCGCTGGGCTGCTGATGGGGGCGTGGTTCGGATTCCACGTTAAACTGTAGGTCTAAGTGGAGTGAAAAACTTGACCTTCGTCAGAATGAACAATTCGGCGAAAGCTAACCAAAGGTTAACCAAAGATTTTATATATATATATATATATATATATATTTCAACTGCAAAGAACACGCAGTATAATTAACGTAAAGAACGACGCTTGTATAGGAGAATATACCGCGCAAGATGAGGAGGGAGAACGAACAAATGAAAAATGGTTTCTGCGCGTATGTAGGAGAATTACGACTTCTGATCGAGTGAGGACCATGGTGTAGTGGTTATCATATCTGACCGGCAATCGGAAGATCCCGGGTTCGATTCCCGGGTGGTTACCTCATTTTTTTCATTTGTTCGTTCTCCCTCCTCATCTTGCGCGGAATGTTCTCCTATACAAGCGTCGTTCTTTACGTTGATATATATATATATTATATATATATATATTATAATATATATATATATAAATAAATATAATTATATATATACATTTCAGAATGGTCCCCTTGTTCCATGCACACTGCACAGTGTGTGTGTGTAACATATATATATATATATATATATATATATATATATATTATATATGTTTTAAGCTGTTATTTAAAGCTACATTCCAAGAAGCTTAATGATACTATTTTCGTTTTAAAATCAAATAAATTTATATTTGAGAATAATAATATTAATAGAAAAAAAAGATTGGGTTTCAATCCGGATTGAGATCACTTTAAAGGCGACTGATTCTAATCCTATTTTGAGCGCATTATAATTTTAATCCTAATGCTTTCGAGGTTCGTTCGAGGATTAAGATCAGGACACGGATTTGATGCTGCACTTTCAGACCCTCTAAAATAAAGAATTTTAGTGCGTTGAACTGTTCCGCGCGCGCGCGCACACACACACACACACTACACACACCTTTTAATATCTAAAAACAATAATACTACCATTAATAATAGCAATAATAATATTAAAAATTACTGTTATTATATTTATTATTAATATTATTTTACAAATTATCTTACGCAGACTCGAGACGAACAAGAATGATGTATCGTATAAATTACTGTATATTTTAATGGGGGGCCCCAAACCACCCCCTAAAAACATGGCTGGATTCGCACAAATGATGATGGATTATCGGCTCGAAAATCACTCGAAAGAGTCGAGTTTGTGCCCAACCCGAGACTTGGCATAGTGGGTATGGAATCCGGTGGAAGTGAAGGAGGAGAGGTAAATAATTATATACTTTACATTGTACGATTTAATATTAAAGTACTTTCATGTTTATTGGACTCTCTCTCTCTCTCTCTCTCTCTCTCTCTCTCTCTCTCTCTTTCACACACACACACACACACACGCGCGCGCGCGCCAATTGTCATGCAGTAACAATATACAGCAATATAAACACAGATACTTTAAATGTACTATAATTTAATCACACAATAAAAAGGCAGTAGTATAGAAACGTATATTTTACAGATATACCGTAACACACACATACACACATACATACACACACATACACACACTAAATATACAGTAATATAGTGTACAGACATACATACAATATACTCGCGTACTCGTACACAGACACGCCTATCAGATCGTATTTCAGAGCGCTGCTTAAAAAATGTGTGTGAGTACGATATTTTTATGCTCGATCTTGATTTTTCATTACAAAAATGAAAAAATATTCTTTTTACACATTTTATATTTTGATTTGGGAATATTTTGTTTTTTAATGAGGTTGCAACAATATTATATTTACTGAGTTACCCTTAAAATCATTTTATCTTTTTCATTTTCTTTGGTATGTTTTAATTGAAGGTTTCGGCCATATTTTATGGAAAAGTGAGAAATAAATTATTTGTTTCTCTCTCTCTCTCTCTCTCTCTCTCTCTCTCTCTCTCTCTCATGAAAACTTCGTTTGTGAGTTGAACTGAGTTGTAATATAATTACTCGTTCAATCAAAACTCAAGTTAGATTAATTGGACACGTTAGTTCGCTGCTCCAATTTTTGTTAAGGAAAAACACGCTCTATGTTATAATTCTAGAAAGGTTATTTTTCCTTACTTAGTTACGGCCAATTTGTCATATCTTCGTTAGAGACAAAATTCTACTCTCTTTTCCAAATATTTAAGGTCGAATTTCGAATGTAAAACCATTTTCAGTTTTTGCGAAGCAAAACTACAAGGCATATTAGTACCTATAATCTCGCTCAATAAGAGTGGTAATTGATTATAAACAAAGATTTTTCCGTATTCTAATGATCGTATAAATCTTTTGATTGTTTTCTTCATGTTAGGAAAATAAATTTGGAAAGAACATCAAAATTTTAGGGAAAAATTTATGTACTCTTTAACTAACAAGATTTAAAACCTAAAAAAAAAAAAAAAAGTATCTTTTTTTAAAAGTAGAAAAGTTGAAAATTAATCATATATATATATATATATATATATATATATATATATATATATAGTATACGATATAACTTCATAACTATTCAGCAATACTAATAAATAAAAAACTAAAATTACAATGAAATAATAGTTAATATGCCAACACTGGAAAGTAGTAAATAGTAGTAGTCACGAATTTATATAGTGGTGAAAGCTAATCGTAAAATAAAATATGGCGCTGTACTACCGCTGATTTGTATAATTAAAAAATTTTGTTTTTTATTTTCACATTGTCAAATTATGTAGTGCTTAATTAGTGAATGAAGTAGTGAAGTAGGGATTAAGGTATTGTTTGAGCGATAAACTCTTTGCTTGTTAGTTTCGGTAAACTGAGGATCATAATTCGGTGGCCAGTATTTGGAAAGCCGAACGTCTATAGCTGTTTAAGTGGCAGCAGTCTGTTTAATATCGTTGATGACCGTTGTGTAATAGTTTCAGTGATTTTTTTAGTATATTTTACAGTTCAACATGGCTCTTGATAATGTATGCAAGAACAAGATATCCGTAACTTTGGCTGAAATTATCGGATAAAGTATCATATTTCCAAAGGAATATTCCCATCAATGGTAAAAATCGGTTGTATAACATCCCTTTATAAGGGGGGAGGGGTGATCCTGCACTAGCAACTAATTACAAGCCCGTGTATTCATTATCTGTGTTCATCAAAGTTTTTGAAAAAATTGTAAAAAGTAGAATGCAGCGATATTTAGAATCCTACAATTTATTACCTCCAAATCAATATGGCTTCCGTAATAATAAAACAACGGAAATGACTATTTTAAATCTTATGGAAAATGAAAATATAGCTAAAGAGAACAAAGAAATAATGATATCAATAGTTATGGATTTGATTCTACTTAACAAATTATATTGTTTTGGCTTTAGAGGAGCAATCAGTGATTGGTTTAAAAGTTATTTGTCCACTAGATATAATTTTGTATCACTAAATAAGTTTACTCAACTAAAGCGCTCGTCAAACATGATGTGCCACAGGGCTCAGTTCTGGGTCCGCTGTTATTTTTATTATATATAAATGACCTTCCACGTTCATCTGATATACTAAACTTTATAATATTTGCAGATGATACAACTGTGTCTTTTTCTTGCAAAGATGTTAATTCAGCTAAGAATATATTTAAATCAGAATTTCTCAGTGTCATGAAATGGCTGACCACCAATAAACTCTTCCTAAATACCAGTAAAACAAATTTCGTTGTTTTTACTAATAAACAAAATGTGTATTTTGATGAACTTAATGTTGATAAAATCGGTGTAAAGACGTGTACTGTAACAAAATGTCTTGGTGTAATGCTAGATAAGAATTTGCAATGGAGTGATCATGTAAAAATCTAAAAAAAAAGATTTAAGAAGCGTTGCTATAGTGTTTAAACTTAGAAATGTAGTCCCTAAACAGGTTTTATTTACTCTGTATCATACTCTTGTTCTTCCTTATATAACGTATTGCACCCTTGTTTGGGGAAACTCCGCTAACAACGCTTTAAACAGTATCTTTGTCATCCAATAACGAGCAATAAGGTTATTATCTGATACTGATTTCCATGATCATTCTAGTACATTATTTAAAGAGCTGAAATTACTAAAGCTCAAAGATGGAATCAAACTGGCACATTTTGTTTTTATTTACGAGTGTAAGAACCAAATCATTAACTTACAATAGGTAAATAAATATTTTTTAACTCATCAAGAAATCTACTCATATCAGACCAGAAATAGATCAAAGCACGTTATTCCTCAGTTTAGATTGTCTTCATCTAAAAAATTACCCATTTTCATTGGATTGAAATTATGGAATGATTTAAATGCTGATGTAAAAAAAATTGCGAATGTAGTAAATTCGTTTAAAAAAGTTGAAATCTCGATTAATAATGGAATACTAATAAAAATTTAGGATTAAATGTACGTTACTATTACTTATTCATTTCTCGTGTGTAATCTAGGATTGAATGTATATTACTTGTTATTGTTCATCTCTCATGTCTAATATCGATTTGTTTATATAGTATTGGTATAATACCTCCAATAATGACTTTGTATTTGTTTTATATCTACAATAATAACTTAAGATTAATAATACTGTAATTAATAATTCTTATTCATGATTTATATATTATTATTAATAATCTATATATTATAATAAGAGAGCTGTCCGTCTGTCTGTCCGTCTGTCTGTCCTGTCCGTCACCGTCACACTTTCAGAAATTGTTAGAAAAAATTGTGAGAAAAAATTCAGAAATTGTAAAAAAAATTCAGAAATTGTATTACGGGCGGAAATGTGAAGCTCAAGATTTTCATGACTGTGTTCTTTTCTGTAGTTAAGCAACGGGGGAAGGGTGGGGGTTGGAGGAAGGGTGTGGGTGGGGAAGGGTGGGGGTGGGGTAATGGGGGATTGGTGTGGTAATGGGGAGGGGTGGGGGTAATGGGGGAGGGGGTTAGCCCCCAAGTTGAATGGGGGTGAGGAGGTTTTGGGAGATACCAGATTCAGAAATGTTGACACAATGTGAAGCCCAAAATTTTCACGGCTGGGTTCTTTTTTTGTAGTTTAGCCTGTCTAACCGTCAGCGAAGTGACGGGAACTGTACTAGTAATAATAATAATAACAACTATATTTTAGTTTTAATTAAGAGCCCAGTAAAGCCTAAAGCTTAACGGCCAAATAAAATAAAATAAATAGTCCAATTTCACAATTACTTGTTGAAACAAATACAAAACTCGTAAAACTGTATTTATTTTACCAATAAATGTTATTCAGTTCAAAATTCAAATTAAAAAATGTTAGGAATAATTTCATTTGTATTTAAAACTTCTTATTAGCATACTTGATCTGAAACAGTGATTATACAGTACTACTGTTCTCTATCATGAAAGATCGCCACATTATAGAAAATTTCCTTGATATTTCTTCAATTGTAACATCCTTGGCTTAATTTAGATGCTTCTTGCTCTATAAACATTTTTAGAGTGCAGTTCTATACAAATAATTTTTCTTTGTCAACTTAAAACATAATATCACGGTTTACTGCGTAAGTTCCCTCTCTATCATATATAAAAATTTAAGATTTTTAATCGATGGACTTAAGTAAACACTATGAACGTAATTGTTTGTCCTTGTTCCTCTTTTATTGAACAATTTATTACAGAAAACTCGACAATTAATACGAAGACGAGGTAAAATGCGCAGCATAGAAGAGGGTTCGTCCCCGCGTCGTCGGGCAACGTCCCGGGCACTTATCTCTATTCACTACACTATCGAGGAAACCAAAAACATTTATTTGAAGCGTAGCTTTTGAGCGTATCAATCAATCAATCTACGATTATTGTAGATTTCTATAATAAAAATTATTGAAGGGGTATCCAGTACATTCCCGCAAAAGCTCATGATGAAACGAGATGTACTCGAAAGCTACACTTAAAAAGAAATATTTGTTTCCTGAGTGGTGTAGTGGATAGAGAGACGTATTCGGGATGTTGCCCGGTAACTCAGGGACGAACCCTCCTCTGCGCTGCACGTTTTACTTCAGTCTCCGTATTAACCTATAATATCTTTGTATTGACTGAAGTAAACAATCGGTCAACATACCCCTTAAATGGTGAAGATAAAAGGTGCAGAAATCCTTGTCATACACTGTATGTGCATTCTGGAAACTCAATGCTCGAACATATTTCATTACGAGTGTCTGACATGAATATCATTATAAATACATTTAAGACATTTTTGTCCATCCGGCACCTGAATGTGAATAATATACAGGGTGGTCCAAAAGTCCCTATCTATTTTGCTGAAATAATGCTATTTCTATTTTATTTTCTACAGGCCATAGATGATGATGGATAATGAAGTGCCAAGAAATTTGAGAAAAATTCGAAAGGAGATTTCACAAACCAGGACCTACAGACAAAGCAATTCGCGAGCTGGTCAATAAATTTAAAAGAACAGGATCTGTTCATGATGAGGCAAGATCTGGACGTCCAGGTACCTCTCAAGAAAATGATGAATTGAGAAGAGATGCCTTTGAAACAAATCCAAGAATGTCAACTCGCGCAGCATCACGTAGACTGAACATACCAAAAACGACTGTTCTGAGGATTTTAAAATCAACATTAAAAAAGAAAAGTTACCATATTCAAGTGTTGCATGAGTTACACGAAGAGGATTATCCAAGACGAGCCGCCATGCGCTCAGAATTGATTAAAAAAATTCATACCGAAAACTTATTAAACCACATTTTCTTCAGCGATGAGGCGACATTCCACACATGCAGAAAGGTTGATCGACATAATTGCCGTATCTGCGCTAGTGAAAAACCAACCGAGTGGGAGAGAGATTCTCCTAAAGTTAATGTCTAGTTGGGTATGACAAGATCGAAGATTTACGGACCTTTTTTTCTTTGCAGAAGTTACGGTAACAGGGCCAATTTATCTTGATACGCTTCAGCAGTTTCTTGAACCCCAGCTTCGTTCAGATGGCATTCTCGACACTGCTGTCTTTCAACAAGATGGAGCTCCACGTCACTATGCAAACATCGTTCGGGCGTACCTTGACGAGCTCTTACCAAATCGCTGGATTGGACGTAGTGGAAACGGGCCCTGGTCAGCACGATCTCCAGATTTAACACCATTAAACTTCTTTGCGTGGGGCTTTATAAAGTCTGAGGTTTACAAAACAAAAGTTACAGACCTGCAGGATCTACGAACCCGCATTGTCGCGGCAGTCGCTAAAATAGCCCCAGAAATGCTTGAGAATGTGTTCCGCAATGCAGTGGACAGACTTAATATTTGCAGAGACAGTGATGGTGCTCACGTCGAATCTTAGACCTAAGCTTGATAAATAAATATACATCTAATTATATTACTAAATTTTTATCCTAAAACACTATTATTATTATTATTATTTCGGCAAAATAGATAAGGATTTTTGAACCACCTTGTACTGTACTCGTACTAGGATGATTAACACTTCGTATATACAAGTTTCACTCGTATGACGATAATTGTTCTTAGCCTCCAGTGTACGTAACCAAAGTTTTTCGAATAACTTTAATGAAAGAGGAAGCGACTCGATTGATCTGAAGTTATTATTGTACGATGCACTAGACTGTGTTTGTGCTTAGCCGACTACATAATGCGGACGCTGAGAATATTTAACAGGGATATGCTGGTAGGGGACACTATCTAGCGCACGCATGCAAAAAATAGTTTATTACTTAGGAAATCATTTTCTCGAGGAGATTTTGGTTTTCGGCACCTTTAATAAGAAAATTTATTCTGGTACTCGCTTTTAAATATGTTCTTACATTTAATTTAGTGTTTTAAGAAAGGGAAGGTATTATTTAACTCTTTCACTTTTAACGTACTTCGAAAACTGTTTCCCGTCATTGTTCGAGTTAGCTTCGCGTACTCGGGATACGTCGTGGCCAATGTCGTAATACCGTTTCCCGTCGATCAACGAAGTTAAGCGACATTGAGACGGGCTAGTAATTGGATAGGAGACCGTCCTCCGCATCCAGATTATGTAGCGACCCCCGGTTCGGATCCTGCGGAAAACCGTGCGTACTCTCCGTCATACGACCTTAGACGTTGCGAAGGAGGTTAACCCCCATCAAACAAACAAACTTCACATACCTTAAGGGCGCGAATGCTCTTTCTCTCCTTGTTTGTACTGTTTCATAGTAGACTCGTATTCTGTACTCAAGTTCTTCTTCTCACGTTCCGTACCCATGACCACGAATATTGGACCTTTAGTTAGTTGACTAAGCTTTCCTAAGTTGTAGCATTCTCAAACTTTAATTGAAGTATAAATATACACTGTACATGCAGATGAGAGCACATCAGCCAGGGATATCTTCATTATTACAACTAATAAACTCTGTGTGTGTGTGTGTGTGTGTGTGTGTGTGTAGACAAGTATAAAAGTGAAGACAATTTTCTGCAGATTAAGATTCCTCGAATATAGTATAAATAACTAGCTATTTAATTCACTGAAAAGTCGCTAAACATTTTGAACCTTTTTTCTTTCATTTTACAGAAAGTAGCCAAAGTAGCCAAAAGGAAAGAAGGTTGCCATTGTTAGCAGGTAAGTTACGAGAAAGGATTACGTTCCGGCTTTATTATATCAACGCTTTTATTAAGACAGATTTTGAAAAAATATTTAGGATCTTTTCTTAGTGTCACACTAAAAAAGAGATATATATAAACACGGCGTAAGAGTGAGTGTGCGCATGTGTGTGTGTGTGTGTATGAGAGAGAGAGAGAGAGAGAGAGAGAGAGAGAGAAGAGATGGGCGGAAGAAAAAAGTTAATAGAAAATGAAAACAAAAAAGGCATATAAGCATAACTAAACAGTAACAAAACTGCGGGGAAGACTTTCCTTAATCCTGGTCTCCACAGGGCGAAAAACGGTGCCGCTCCTTTCACATTGATGAAAATCGTTGTTAATCGCTTTTACACGTAACTTAAATTCAGGCGAGGAATAAAAATCATCAAATTTTATTTAATTAAAGACTTTTTCGTTCTTCTTTTTTTCCTTTTTTTTTTAACTGATCAACATTCAAGTTTTTAAGGTTGCTTTTATGTACACAAATAGTTATAGCAATATATACACTATATATATATATATATATATATATATATATATATGTGTGTGTGTGTGTGTGTGTGTGTGTGTGTGTAAAAAGATGCTTAACTCTTCATACTTCCGCTTTAAACTATGAATACATTGATGATCATATATATATATATATATGTATGAGATTTTTTGATGATTTTATATTTTTTAGTGAAAACTGTCTTATATGTATATATATATATATATATGTGTGTGTGTGTGTGTGTGTGTGTATGTATGGCTCCGTGTCCTAGAGCGATGCATCTCTGCGATCGTAGGAACCTGCCCTCTTCGAATTGTTGGCCCCATACTGTTAACATTAAGGGCAGAATTATCAGTTCTTAATTCAATGCTTTGTCTTGCTTCTTTTACGAG
>JAJOZX010002834.1:0-2500 GCA_023014485.1 Bathynomus jamesi | reverse complement strand
TAAATGAAAAGATATATTGTATAGTAATTAAAAATAATAACATTACATTAACAAAAATAATAACCTAACATTACATCATAGGAGTAGGGGGTCATCAGGGTCCTCATCTTTGGGACTAGCAGGGGCTGTATTTGGGTTTTGGAGGATGTCTGGAGCAGATGAAGTTTATGTTACAGGATTATCAAGGATTATCAAGGATTATCAAATTTGCCGATTTTCGGGTGGTTTGCTGGATTTTCCTATTTTTCTAAATTAAGCCGGAAAATGGGTGGTACCGGAAAAGGGATTGCCAGATTCGAGAGGTTCATCTGTATTTGCTAGCATGCAATATCACTTAAAATGTGTACAATGTTACAATTGTTTTGCATTTGGAGTTGCATGGACTAAATCATCTTAGCATTTCACATAGCCTACGCCATCTTTAACATGGTGGATACACGGCTGACTTTCAAACAGAAGAACATTTTGAAGTGGTACTGGAAGTATGAAAGTGTATAGGAAGTGCAGCTTGTCTGGATACGAGAGTATGGAAGCAGCTCCCACTCGTATAACAATTAGTCGCATACGTAATAAATTTGAAGAACATGAAGTACGGTCATGGATATTTGGCGGCCCAGGGCAAACTTATTTTTAGCGTATAAAAAAGGGTATCTAGTTAAATGAAAAGTTTAATTTTAATACAAAAACGATTCGCTTTAATGTAAAAGCTGATTTAACATTTAATTGCTGACTTGACATTTTATTTCAATACAGAAACAATTTACTTTTTTTCCAATTATGTCCGGTTTCCATCGGCGGTATATTTACGACTAAACTCTAATTGCCACAGTACAATACAATGAAATAAACTCTAATTCACTGTACAAGTTGAGTTGATATTTAACCTACCTAATAATAAAACTTTTATCAATCACAAGTTTATTTTTCTCGTTTTACGACTCGCAAAATCAGCAATTAATCTTGAGTCATCGAGCGATGATGCTGTAGAATTTTCAATTGAAATAATGGAAAGGTCAACCAGCCTTTCGCGCGTCATCGTTGAAGGCGAGTAAGTTTTAATTAATTTTAACTTCAAAAAATTGCGTTCGCCACTCGCTACAATAACCGGTATGGTTAGTAAAATTCTCACGACAATCGAAATATTTTGCATAATGACAATGAAACGGTTGTCACAAATAATCGCGAAGCATCTGTGCTGTTCCACATTAATCGGGGTTACTGTATGTGTAACCATGTTTTAAGCTCAGTAAATAGGCTTAATTCGTTAGTGTCCTTTCGGATCTATCTCCTTGCTCGGAAAGCAATAGCTGCGGGTCTTTGCACTGTTTAAGCAATTCGCTATCACGTACTTCTGAACATTGAAATGTCGAACATAAAGCCGAAGTTTTCCCTGAACTTTTTAATTGTTGAAATCGTTCGTTTTATTACATTATGCTCTTGATCATGTTGCAAAATTTGGTGGCCCGCGGCCAACCAGCCTGGTTCGACCGCCTCTAAGACCGGCTCTGGTGCGAAATGTGAATGAATCAAGTGCGATAGAAAACAGCGCTAAGTGAAGAAAATGTGAAAATTGTAATAATGGCGTACTAGCGTTTTCCAAAGCTGCGCACGTGAATCAGGGATCAGTCACCCTATCGTTCATCTTATTTTAAGAATTAAAGTGGAAACCATACCTACTTAGGCTTTTTGCACACTCTTGACGAGGATAATCATGATAGAGATGGAGTTCTGCGATGGTTCACTTTCTGCGAGTGGTTCACTTTCAAAATGAATAGCTATATAAATCGTCACAACTATGTGTTTTGGCAGTGCAAAATCCAAACATTTATGTGGAGAAGCATATTAATCTGCCAGGCCTAAAGGCCATTTTCTGGGGTTTTTCTTCTCGTGGCATTATGGGCCATTCTTTTTTTAATGGTACTGTAACAGGTCAAAATTATCTGGAAGTGCTACGTAATGATGTCGTTCCCTCATTACGACATCTGTACGGAACCATGAGGTTTACTTTCAACAAGATGGCGCACAGCCACATTATCACAAAAATGTTCGAGCTTTTCTTGATACAGAATTTTCTGGGTCGTGGATAGGTCGTCGTGGAATCGCTACTAAATATCCTCCAAGGTCATCTGACCTTACACATCTGGACTTCCATCTGTCGGGGTATATGTAGGACAAAGTGTATGATACTAACTTTCAAAATGGTGAAACAATTACAGGAAGCAGTTGTTCGGGAAGTACGCAAATCTCAATAATATGACCACGACTGTTTTGCCCATCTGTTTTGGGACGTTGCGCCTCATGTTCGCTTGTAAATGGTGGACATTTTGAATATTCAACATAAAATGACTATTAAATGTTGTTTACACGCTTGCTTATGTACATAGTAAAGTTTTGTTTATTAAGTGCAATTAAGATCGAAATAAATAAATAATTAAAAAATGTGTCTACTTATTTTGAATTCACCATATATATATATATATATATATATATATATATATAT